>VXBX01002677.1:102715-123455 GCA_013400415.1 Scytalopus superciliaris | reverse complement strand
CTCCCCGGCCGGACCCGCCGTACTCACCGGCCGCGGGCAGCGCCAGCAGCACCAGCAGCAGCGGCAGCGGCAGCGCCATGGGCAGCGCGGGGCGGAGGTGTGAGCCCGAGCGGAGCAGCGCCGGCTATAAAAGGCTGCTTTCTGCCCCGAGCCAGGTGCCCCCGAGCCCAAGCCCCAGACCGAGCCGTGCTGTCCATCTGGCCAGAAGGGAGGGGCTGCCGCTGCAAGAGCCGCGGAGAGCTGCGACCTGTCAGTCGGCGGCGGAGCGCGGTGCAGGCACAGGGCAAGGAGCCCTGGAGCCCCCGAGGAGGGGGCTCTGCTCCTCCAGGGCCCTGCTGCTCTGCTGGCTGTATTTTCTTATGGAATTACAGCACTTCCTAGGTAATTCAATCGAGATCCGGAGTTAAGGTGGCAGGAGAGTGTGTTGTAAGTTAGTCTGGTGGTTAATTACAACCAGTGCCGAAGACATGCGTGCTATCTGGAGTCTGCGTCTGCCAGACTTCATCTCCTGATTGCTCCTTTTCTTGGAGGACTAAAGAACAACCAGCTCCTAAACTGGTTTTGGATATTTGTAGCTTGATCAAAACAACTTTTTAATTGTACCTCAGTCTCAAAGTGAGTATTTTTTGTACATTGTATAGTATTTGCATATATTTTCCTCTCCCTTTCCAGCTCTTGTATTATTTTGTAAAACCTACAACTAGGTGCCATATCACAGTTTCATTACCCCTCTCAACACACAGACAGTACCACTTGATTTTTTCCTTCCAACCGGGATTATTGATTTTGTGTGCAGGTGTGTGTTTTGTTTTGTGCTGTTCATTATTTTCCTTGGCATTATTATATTCCAGGATATTGCCTCCACTGGATCCCATTGACGCCTACACTTCCAGTATATGTAAAGAGAGAGAAAATGAAATTTTTTTTATGGAACTTACCAAGAGTTGTTCTTGGTTATGCTGGAGAACAGCTGGTAGTTTGGTGGGGGTTTTTTGCAATGAATGGTATTTTCATCAAAGAAATAAAATCTTTTTTCTTGTGCATACCGAAGGATAATTCTACTTTTGCCTTCAAATCTCTGATTTCTGCGTTATATCATTTCTCTTTAATCTGGAGGGGTAGAAAATCATAAGTGTTACGGTTGCAGCAGACAAAAAGCATGCACAGACAGATCACATTTGTTTTTGTCACGCTCTCATTAATCCCCGCTCTCTGAAATGTTTGTGTTGGCACTGAAGTTAGGGCAGCGTGGGATAGATGTGGAAGCACATCAATTTAAGGCAGGATATTGATATGCCACTGTACACTTGACAGGCCTTTGTGCAACTGCATGCAGAGTGGCAGGCGTGGCCTGTCAGCCCGGGACAGCCGGGAGAGGCAGAAGGGTGACAGTATGAACGCGGCTCAGCAGAAGCCAGCAGGGTTTGCACCCGGGTGCTGGTGTCAAATGAAAGCTCCCTGTGTGCCCGCGAGGCCCTGGGGACCCGTACCAGGCTGTGGCACTGCCAGCCCCTCCTTCTCTCCCTGTGCTGGCTCTGGCCAACAGAGCAGAGCTAGTCTGTGTCTCCGAACAGAAGTGGGCTGGGATACCAGTGAAACAGGACGTGTGGCAACAATAAATGTTGGCCATAATGCTGATAAATCCTGGTAGAAAACCCATCTATTTGGGGTCATTTTTAAAAAATTTTGTTCAAGATTTCGTTGCTGCTGCCACCAACTGGGTCAGGGCAATTTTCTATTACTCATGGAGTCACATAGCTAATTACTGTTACTCTTGGTCTCGCACTGTCACTTCTACTGCATTTGTTTACTGACTCTTCCGGTCAATAAGTCACACCTATTAGCACCTTTTAATAGTCTTCAAGAGCTGTTTAATGAAACTTCCAGTTGAACAGTATCCATCCAGCATACCATTGGAGATGACAACGAAAACAGTATCCAAGGGAGCAAGGTGAATTACATTTCATGTTTGTCCTTCAGGAGACTGACTGATGCAATGTTAGCGCAGCTGATACATTTTTCTCTGAAGAAAAGAAAGTAACCTTAAAACCATTGAAAAATCAAGTAAGACTGAAATGTTCAGACTACAGCTGCTTTATCAGAAAGTACACCAAGATGTGAAGTGACAATAACTACATAAAATTATGAAATAAGGAAGGCAAATCAGGAGTTTTGTTTCCTATGAGCTGTAATAAAAGTTCAAAGAAGAACATCTAGTGACACTGGGGAGTGGGGGGAAATCTGATAGAAGGGAATCCTATCATTGAGAGGGAGCTAGGTTGTCCAGCTAACTGCCATGGCACATGGCTAAGAAAAGGTACTAAGACTGGAAATTCTTATAGATTACAGTGGTACAATCATATTTTTTTCAAATTGGATTTAGTTCCCTTTAAATTTTTAATTAAAAACTTTCATGGCAATGCACACCTGTTATATTTCTTTTTGTAGTGTTCCTTTTCTTCCATTTGAAGCACTTGAAAACTGGTCTAAGTCATATGTGACAAATGGCATTTTCCTTCTTACTGATGAATTCTTTCTTTCTGTCAACTGGAGCTGTGCAGGGGTGGGGACAAGCATTTGCTTTTCAAATATACTTTCTCAAACAAGGTTGCATGTGCCTAATGATTGCTTCAATTAAGTTGTTTTTAAATCTGATTAATAGATTCATATAATTGAGGCACATAGTTCTACTGAGGATCATTCTCACAGCATAACACTGTTATTGGCAAACTTGTTAAATTAGTTGCAAAAGCCTCATTTCTCAGTGTCTGTGATTATGGACATACAGGAAGATGACAGAGTATATTAATCCAAAATGTTTATGGAAAGTGCTGGAATGGTCTAAAATGTAGTTAATGTAAGTGCAAGTTGTCCACTGCCCTGTGAGCAGGTGAAGGCAGTGATTTTGAGAGCTGTGTAACAATAGATTTATTGCTAACTAAAAGGCTGCAATGCTGTATTTTTGTAGTAATAGTAGTTTCATTAATTTTTTTTATTTAGTAAAAGCAGCTATTTTTCCCAAGAAATGAAAAAGCATGGCACCTAACTTGCTCAAATGTATATATACTGTGCATTTACTTGTGAACATCTGTAGTGATGATGAGTATAGAAGTAGTAGGGTCCATAGGTGCCTAAGCAAAATTAGGAGCTACAACACTAAGCATGTAGCAGTTAAGCTATTATGATGTTTTTGCTGTCCCACTGAATTAATGAACTAATAAAGAATGGTGAAAGCAATTATTTTCCCACTGTTAGAGATGGGAATGGAGGCAGGGAGATTTGCTCAAGGTGCTTTATGATGGCTGTAGCAGAGCTGGGAAACAGGACCTTGGTGTTCTGCATCCCAGCTTAGATCCCAGATTGGGTTGTTCTGTGGCACTGACTCCTGGAGGAAAAGAAGGAAAGAAATATGTGCCTCACTGTGAGGGTACCACGGTAATTAGAACTGAAGAGCTGCTTCCCAGCAGTAAGTCAACTGACTGTGTTTACTTGATTGCTATACTTCATAAATGTCCCTGAGTTATTCCACATTTTCTTAAACATTGGATTGGGACACAGGTTCAGCCTGCAATATATTCCTTACAAGTGTCTGTTCCTCCAGACACTGAATGTCCAAGCAGTACACAATCAACTTCTTTATCATCCTTGTCTTCATAAAAAAAACCAAACCAAACAGCCTGACTTATCTGAGTATTTGTTTGAAAACATTTAGTGTCTTTGTTCCCATTTTTGGAGCTTTGGCTGGGTTTCTTCTCCTTCATGTCATTTCATCTTCTCTGAGTTCCTTTTCACAACCAATGCTTCCTGTTTACCAATGTTCTCTTCAGCTGCTCTTGTTGGGGATGTAGTTCTAAAATGCATGAGAATTGTAAAGCAGTTTGGAGACACAAGCTCCATGTGGAAGATTGAAAAACAATCTGCTAAGCCATTTGGTAGTATTTTGCAATGTGTGTGGCATTATCTCAAATCCATTTCTACCACTCAGAACAAATTCCAGCTCTAAGACTATACCAGCCTATAGTATAACTTGCAATGTATATCTCTGGAAGGATGTTTGACTTGCTTTCTTTATATAGGTTACATCAACTTGGATTCTTGAAATGGCTGATATAATGACCAGGATGATGGAATAGAGTGACCTCTCAGCACATTTGTGGGTGATATTAAATTGGGGGGAGTGGCTGATACACCAGAGGGCAGGGCTGCTACTCAGATGGACCTAGTCAGACTGGAAAAATGGGCTGTGGGGGACCTCATGAAATTCAGCAAAGGCTAAGGCAGGCAACTGGGTTGGAATAATCCCAAAGTGTGGGACAGGCTGGGAACTGGCTGGCTAGAGAGCAGCTTTGTAGAAAATCTGGTAGGGGTTGTGGTGGACAGGTTGAACGTGAGTCAAAAGTGTGCTCTTGAAAGCAAACGTGTCCAGCTGCAAACTGGGCTGTGTCACTGGTGGGCTTGGACACAAGTGATTCTTCCCCTCCATGTGACACTGGTGACACCACATCTGGAGTTCCATGTCTTATTTTAAGAAAGCCATTGACACCCTAAAGCTAGTCTAGTGAAGGCCACCAAACTGCCCAGGGGGCTGCACTTCATGACATACAAGATGAGAGAGCTGGATTTGCTCAGGTTTATAGGAGATGGTGAGGGGAGGTCATACTGCCTACCACTTCCTAATGGAACAAGAGGCAATGGGCACAACTTACAACAATTCAATACAGGAACCAAGGTTGTTTGTTTGTTTGTTTGTTTGTTTGTTTGTTTTAACCAAGGAGGGTCCAATACTGAACGCTTGCCCAGAGAGGCTGCGGGAACTCCATCCTGAGAGATGCACACAAGCCAACTGACCAAGGCCCAAAGCCACCTGCTGGAACGGGGCCTGCTGTGAGGAGGAAGTTGGACTGCAGCCTTGCAGGAGTCCCTTGCCACCTACGGGATCCTGTGATATTGTGATGTGATAGCAGATACCTTCAAATTAGCAGTTTCACCCTGCCAGAGAAAGAGACTCCAATAACACTTTCTTTTTGCCTAAAGGTTTTCAGGAAAACATGGCCTGCAGGCAGGGAAGGCAGTAGGCCTGTTCTACTGCAATAACAAATTAATTGATAATTACTTTTTCCACATATCACCAACTAATATATGCAAATGCACAGGGGAAATCATCAGTACTGAATTCAAAGAGACTTGAGACTTTGCCTACTTCTATTATCTAGGCAGCTTTGTCACAAGCAAAAGCTGTGCCCTTTTCATAAAGAACTACTTTCCTACCATTTTTCTATGCCTTTGTCCTTGTTGACAACTTCTGAATCTTCTTACAGTCCTATTTTTCCTGAGACTGGAGGAGAAGCTGCAGAATTAATGCAGCGAAGAGAAAATATGGATTTATAGAGATTGTGCTGACTACATTCCACTTAAGAGGGAAGAGACAGAAATGCACATATTATGATATTGTGTAACTTTCCCTTTTACTATGTCTGCTGGATTTTCATTGTCTGTAAATGTTTTAAATTGCTTGCAAATAAAACAGAGAGTTTTCTTACCTGTTCATTTTTTCACCTCTTAATTGTTTTGGTCTTCACCCTGTCAGCAGTGAGCACCCTATTGGTCTGTGTTACAGCTTTCTTTCAGGACCTTTCTGTTCTTGCTGTTTCCTCAGCTGTGAAGTTTTATGGTAAATGGACACTTTGCAGGATAAACCCCCCTGAGTTATGTGTCTATCAAAGAAAAGGTCATTAGAATGTAGCCCTCGTCTGTTCCAGGGTAATCCTCTGTCTTTAAACACCTTAAATGCCATCCAGACAGCTTTGGGGACTGGGAAGTTACTGAATGTACAGATCAGAGTCAAATAATGCCTGGAAGTACTGAAGGATGGGGAACATTGAGATTGGCTAGAGAATTTATGAGTGGAAAAGAAGCGACTATAGGAAAACTGGTATCTTAAGACATGTGGGATCAAAAAAGTGCTCAATAGTGCTGAAGAACTGAGTATTTGTCACTTGTCAAGTAGGCTCTGAATATCTCATCTTCAAATCTCTGTGGTATGGTCTCCTGCTCTTATTCTTTGCTTCTGTAGTGATTGGGATGAGGAGTAATTGAACCAAAGAACTGTCAGCACTAACATCATGATTTGCTATACCTGAAATAAAGCAGATACTTCCAAATCAGCCAAAAGATGTAATAGTCATTTGCTGAGAGAATGCACAGAATGTCATGTACAACATGCAGGTCAGTGTTCAGTAACATATTTGCTGAGCTGCTGCTGTTCAGGCACCAGCTTCTGTTTTGATTTCCAGTGAGAAGTGAGGACTCTCATCTCAACAGAAGGTAAGAGTTTCAATGCATTCTCAAATCTGGCCTGTCATGACAAACGTATTATTATGTTTTCTGTGTAGGCCTATTTTCAACTGCATTTGGAAGACAACAAATGCCATGGGTACTATACAACATAAACAATTTAGAACAATTTGTCTAACCCGTAATTATAAAGATTTAAGCTTATGCTTCTTTGAAGTATCAATTACTGGCTTAAGAATACTTTTTCCTAAAACTAAGAAAGATTTTGTGATTCTATAGGCTTTATATTTCTTTTAAAATGGTCATTTATGGACAAGAGAAGAAACAGTCAGGACACCTGTGAGCAGAAGACTTGTAGACTCATTGTCACCAAAAGCTGAGACAGCTGAGTCTGAAGGAAGCTGCTGAACTGAAGTCCCAGTGCCTTGTACATGTGACAGTGCTCAGGGAAGATGGTGATGCTTAATTCTTACAGAGTTCACTGAATCCAGAGACATGGAACTGTTGCATCATTTCCATGGTACAAATTGAAAACTAGCCCATCAGGAGGTTTGGCAGTATCAAGACTTGGTCATAAACTGCTTGCTTGGTTACAAAGTAAAACAAGTTCCTAATAGTGATACAGTATTTACTGTATTTCATAGAGAGCCATCTAGAAAAACTCTGCAGCTCCTACAACTAATAAAGTTCATATCATTCTACGCATGTAGAGCTCTATTTTTTTAAAATAACATGTACGAAGACTATTGTTCTTATATATAAAGGAGATAAAGTTCTAATTGCATATGAGGTGCCATCAGAACATTAAGAGACCAAATGCCCTGAGCTGCCCTGTTTGCAGGAGCAGGGATGGAACCATCCTTCCCTCTACATTTACCATACAGAGTGAGGCAGTTTGCTCTCCTGTGTGCAGCAGGCCTTGCTAACTGGCATCAGGGTGTGCAAGACAGGAAAAAAAGCGAGCAAGCAACCAGTCCTAGTAAAGCTTTAAAAGAATAGTTTTCAGCTGTCAGAGGCGTAAATCTTGCTAAATAGATTTGAATTCTTTAAAGCACTTATCCTAAAATACATACAGCATCCAGTCATAGGTGATCTCAGAGCCAGCAGTCAAAAGGTAACAGAGTAGTTCATTTCTCTGACTGCTCCTTTGGAAGCTTTCTAGCTCCAGATCTTGGTTACAGCTTTCACTGATTCAAAGTCTGCAGAAACAAACAGACATCTCCCCAAACATCCATTTTACAGTGATCATGAAAGTCTTTCTGATGGTAGGTACCAAACATAATTTTACCTTTTTATGGTGTACACCAGCACATTCTAATCGTGTCTCAGTTACTTTACCAGAAGTATTTTCATCTAAATTATGTTGAATGGTAAAAGTTCTGTCTAGCTTTGTTTTGTGACTATATTACACCAAAAATAGGAGTAATATGGTGCTACATACAAAATTTTATGCTGACCATATTCAGGTTATCTTTTAAAATAAACAGTTTATGCATACTTGACATTTTTACTTCACAGAGCAAAACAGTACTACATACACAGAGTATTCTCCTCTTTATGTGTGGTCTGCACATAGGATCTGAATACTTAATGGTGATTTGATACTGCTCTGAGAATCCCAACAACTTAAACTTCCTAATTCCCTTTGGAATTCTTTAATGCCACATTAATGTTTTTAATGTTGCTCTAGTTATTTCCCATCTCAGAAAGAAGAAAAGAAAAACCCTTATTAGTTTATGCACCATGTAATCCCTAGGAAGGATTTGCCAGCAACAGATAATCTTTGCTTGTGCTCAAGTCTCATTTAGAATGGAGGGTCAGGGGCAGGCATACCCCAACTTCATTACATAAGCAAGCCTAACTTTTTTTCTGTAAAATACTATACTGAATTTTTGTTTAGATTTGTTCTTTCTGACAGCCACTAAAAAAACACCTGTATAGTTTTCATTAAAAAAAAACAAATCCTGTGCATCACTCTTCCAAGTGCATGGACGTTCAGGGATAATTGTGTGCTGGGATGCTGCTGAATATCCATTTTCTTTACTTCCCATCAAGGAGTCTTTTTCATTTACTTATTTTTGTTGAAAGAACAAATAGTTTGTCTATGAATGTGTGCAAGCATGTTTTGCATATGCATGCAATAAAGCAGAACTAAAATGTAAAGCAATGTGAAGTAGTTAATTCTCTGCAAGACTTCATTCCTGATCCTAGGGAAGGGAATGCATCTTCCTTTGGACAGGAGGCAAGATCTAAATAATGCAAGCACTAAAGGATCACTTTTTTCATATCAGGAAAGAAACATTTTCTACCATAGCACATAAATTGCACACACTCCCCCCCCCCCTTTCAGTTTTCTGTAATCTGCATAATTAGCTGATTACTGCACAACTGGAAGGACTGGAATTAGGTGGGTCCTTTTATGATCATTATGACACTAAATTAAGGAAGAGGAGGAGCTGCAATAGTCCTAATTTTACTTGAAATACTGGACTTAGAAACCTATGTGAGAATCCTGAGCAGCACAATCCCCTAGAGAAGGGTCACCCTCCAAACAGATGTCACAGCTTGCTGGTACACTGCTGCTTTCAATCTTTTTTTGGTCTTTGAATTTTGTTTTTCATCACTTTGTTTTGACCTCTTCCCATCATCTTTTTATCTTTGGCTTCTTAAGTCACTTGTCGTTTAGTCAAAGAGCTGAAGGCCAGATCATCTGATCTGCCTTGTGTGCCACAGGCCCTGAAATCTCTTGTACCAGCCCAAGTAATTTCTCTTTGAGCAAGGCATGTTTTCTATCAGCTTAAGGCATATAATTAAATTCGGAGTCACACAACTTTGGAAGATAAAGAACTTCCTGTTCTGTTATCAGAAGAGCATCTTGTAAGGGGCCTGTGACTGGAAAAAGGTTGGATGGAGCAGGAACCAGAGGTGGGGATGGGACAGTCTAACTAAGGGAGAATTTATTTTAAACTGGTTGATTTACAGTAAGATGGGACTATGCACATTTGAAGTGGGTCATAGTTTTATAGGAAAAATAAAATGTAATAAAGGCAACTTTTTCTTTTCTCCTCAGAAAAAAAAAGGTGGGTTATTAATTACAATATTTTTACAGGTAATAATTTGAAGAACCTTTGAAAGAAGGAAGAAATGGCAGTAAGTTCAACACTTAAAATGTTTCAGTTGCCAGTCAGAGAAAATTTGGCTTGAGAAAATATAAATGAAGTGTAAACAACCCTTATTACAGGTTAGGGTCTGACCTCAGTTAACCCATACATTCCTACTATCTCTAAAAGGTCACCAAAACAAGGTATAAAACCATGTAATATCTGAGCTTCAGCAGTTAGCAGGAGGAAAGTACATTTTTATGTCAAAAAATAATCACTGCAACAGCTGCATAGGTATAAAAAGTTGAAAGCTCTATTTTGCAAATGTAAATAATGAGACCCAGGATAACTCTATACAAAAGTCAGTGAAGCTCTATGCAAAGTCAGTGGCAAGGGGGAGATTTGAGTTTGGAAGAGCTGAGCTGCTTGTCATAGTCTGTGCTTTAAAGTGTGCTGGTGCTGCTTATCCTATCAGGGATATTTAAAGAAAGGCTGACATGCCCAAAATACATGTATATGGAAAAACCTCAGAAGGAAGGACACATTTGCTTTTAAAATTGCTTCTAACAATGCCTTAGTATAATTATACATGCTCCAGACTGAGGTTTGGAAGAATCTTAACTGTCCTGTCAAATTAAAAACCTCCTTTTGTGTAAAGCCAAGGGGTGGAGTACCACATTTTAGAGCACAGCATTCAAGTTAAAACCCCAACCATCTAAGATTTGTTTTGAGTCTTACAGCATAAAAACACAATCCACACTTGTTAGAAACACAAAAATGGATTTATAAAACAGATTTTAAAAGCATGAAAAGAGTGAAAAGTTGATTAAAGTATGAAAAACAGCAGAGCTCTGCCTGTTGTAGCAACTTCTACATTAATGGCAGTGCAATTCTGTTGCAAGTGCAATTGTTTCTAAAAACATGACTGCATGTGTCCATATCCTGCCCTGCAATACCTGTGTGGACTAAGATCGTTGTGAAAGGCCCTGCTGCTCCATCAGTGCCATTGTTTGTAATGGTCACTGTAAACTGCCTGGTCTTCTGGATTCTTATCTGTAACTCAGAACTAGAACTCCATGAAACTAAGGATGTTGTGTTAGTCTGTTAGTCCACTGTCACAGAACTCCCATCACTCCTGAAATTGCCAAGTTTATAGGAGTAATTTGTATATATCCACATGCTCCCAGTACAGCTCACAGCTGCAGTTATGCCAGCACTCCTAAACTAGGCAGTGGTAACACAGTAGTTCACACTTGCTTCCCAGAATTCCTGAGCAGTGTGCTTACTGGGGAATACTGAGTACTCTTTCAGCAAAGAAGAAAATGTGCTAACCTTATTTTTAGATACATTAATTTCTTCACACTAATTCTCACTGACTCCCAATGATTGTATTGCTTATATAGCAACTTCCATGGTAAATCAATTAAATCCTTAAAAATTTATAATTTTATTATTTTAGATAAAATTTTCATAATTTTAGAGTTAGAGCCTGAATACCAGTGTATAATTCTTTAAAGAAAATACTTTCTTAGGGGATCTATGGCAGCATTCATAGGGTCATGGAATGGTTTGGGTTGGAAGGAACCTTAAAGATCATGTAATTCCAAGCCCCCTGCCACAGGCAGGGACATCTTCCACTAGACCAGGCTGCTGTAAACACTCCTGTTAGGGACTTGAAATTTCAATTCCTTGCCATGTGTCAGAGGTAAATCTGAAGTCTGTTTTTATACTCACACAGCTTGAAAACACATTGCCATTTCTACCACTGCTTGTAAACCTGAGTTTTGGATGACTGCTTGACCTTTTGGAATAAGTATGACAAGTAAGATAAGCTGATGAAAAAATGCTGATCCTATTTGCAGGAATTAGGGTATTGGTCTATCACTGAGCATCATGGTGGCATTCTCTATATGAAAGGCCTGAGTTTCCCCCAGTGTACATGGAGAGAATTGAGAATTCATAAGAGCCAATATGATAGGGGAATTTCCATTTTAGCCACGGGGATGTGATTAAGCAAGGCACAGAGGTGTTAACATTTAGCCCCTTTGACCTGAGATTGCAGGGAAGCAGACTCAGTGCCGATGTGTTAATAGCTTTCAGCATATGAGAGATACAGTTTAGAGGCTTTGACGATGTTTAACCTACTTAGCTCACCTACGAAAAGGATAATCTGATTGCCAGTTTCAAGAGGATTGTAAGCAACCTTAACAGTCTCCTGCAAAACTTGCTTCAGAGAGATCATTCCTGCTACAAGCAACCTAACTTGCCAAGTGTGTGTCTGATTTAGCACTTCATTTTGGCTCAAAAGTGAGCCAGACTGACTGTCCTCCTGTCCTGTGCTCTGCTTCATTTCACAGAGCCATCTCAGAGCACAGGATTCCTTTAGGGGGACAGGATAGGAAGGTGTGCTCCAACCATGACAGCCAACTTGTGTGTTCAGACTAAAGCTATTCCAGAGTAAACCCCCCGAGACTGTGCATTTTGCTGAGCATTCGACACCCACACAATGTTTGCTTTACAAAAGGATTTCATTTAAACAAGTTTGTTTGCACACATCCATAGGCACGAGGCTGTCAGCACACACCTTCCTCTCTGATCTCTCTTTGACAACCTGTACTAAATATATGCTCCTAAAAGGCATACTAAGTTTGTTTGACATCTCAGAGGGACTGAGCCCTTCTAGATCTTGGCAAAGCTTAAAAAAAAAAAAAAAAGGGTTTTTTATTTTTATTATTCTGGCAGGAAACTCCACATGCAGAGAGATAGTTCTGCTGTGTTATTTGCCAAAGCACTTTAACTGAATTAGATTACAAACCATTGTTTTGCTCTCCCCCATCTTCTTTATGGGCAGGTTTAAACCTCATTTATGACCTGTGATAGAAAAGAGATCAATTCACTTTACCCACATTCCAACTTCTCAGTTACACTAGAATTCTCTAGCATTCAAGATCTATTGTAGTTAATCTCTAAATAGAGAGCCAAGCAAATATGGACAGAATTGAGCTGAAAAATCAAGATATTGATAGCCTCAAAGTACAGCTACAGTGAGTGCTATGCATTGAATAATACACTTCCTGAGATTCTTGCTAACAATGGATGCAGTAACACTCTCTATCTTCCAAAGAAAGTCATCAGACACACCTTATGTTGCTAAATTAGGCAGTGCAGGCACAGTTACAGAAAAGCAAGTGATAAAATTGAGACCTGATGCAAACAGCTGAAGCTCATGATAATGGGTTAGCTGGTTACAACAGCGATGTAAATATTATATAAGCAAACAGGTCAGAAAATAGGTGTAATTTCCCTCAGCTTAATCTGCAAGGCCTGTTTATTACATAGAAACAAGACAGCACTTCTGAGAAAATGGAATAGAATAAAATAGTCCAATAGCATAGATTGTTACATCTAATCCTTCTTAACCACAATAAATGATAAGAAAAAAAAATATTTTAAAGGTAGGAAAAGTCCTACTA
The DNA here is from genome assembly GCA_013400415.1 of Scytalopus superciliaris. NCBI lineage: Eukaryota > Metazoa > Chordata > Aves > Passeriformes > Rhinocryptidae > Scytalopus > Scytalopus superciliaris. The sequence continues at coordinate 110,587 of VXBX01002677.1, read as the reverse complement.
TTTTTTTCTTTAGAGAATCAGTAAAGATATAATATTAACAAAAGAAAAGTGTATCAGAAAGAAGAGAGTTGACAAACTCATAACTTAATGATGTGCTTTGCTTGAATCCCTGAAGCATCTCAATATATAAAAATCAGTATCTCATTTTCCAAGATAGATCCTGCACCTTCAGAAAGCGTCCTTAGCTCACTGGACATGAAGTGCTGCCACACCCTTTCCTCCCCCTTGGCTAACAGAAGATCTCTAACCCGTCACCCATTTGAAAAATGATTATTTTTCTCTTCACATCCTCACTAGACCAGTCATCCAGGACTCTGTCACACTGCAGCGTGTTTCCCTCATGATTCCCCTCTGAGGCTCCCCTGAGGCGCGAAGCTCATGAGCGTGGCTGGCAGGAACACATTCCAGCTCGCCCCGCGTGCTCAGACATTGCCCTGAGATGGCTTTGACTGTTTTGGATTTTAAATTCAGGCAATCCCTCCCGGTTCTGCGCGGGGGAGCCCGAAGGGATGGCGGAGCGGGAGGCTCAGCCTCAGCCCGGGGCACCGGCGCCCTCTGCTGCCCGCACAGCGCCATCGCTGCGGGGGCCAAATCCCCCCGGGTGGGACACGATCCCGGGAGAGGCGCTAAGGAACGGCTGCTCGAGAGGTTTTCATTGAAACCAGCATCCTCTCTGTTCTAAAAACCCTCCCTGTTTCACCGCCTTCCGTCATTTCCGACAACATTTTAACATGGACGAAATCTTAACTTAAAACACGCTCAGTAGTTTCCCAAAGAAACTAAAAAATATCAGAGGTAACATTGGCTCATGTAATAAAAGTTACAGTTTAACCTGCCCTGTGGCTGTCCTCAAATACTCTGCTACCCCTCCACCACTGTCTCTCTCTCTCAGCCACAGCAGAAATCACGTCTCTGCCAGGGCAAGAATTGCATGCAAAAAGCCAATGAGCTGTATCTAAAGCATGGTTGTTAGAGTGACAAGTCACAAACACAGCTTTGCAACATGCCATTTGTGTAGTAGGAAGTTACTGATATGCAGTTTAGCTCAAGGCTGAGGGTCATTAAATTATAATACATAGATGAAGAATAAACATAACGAAGAAACAAAAAAGTCAAAAAACCCACCAGAACCCTCTTTATTTATACAGAGACAAGTGTTGCCTAGTATAGGATATTTGGTTCTCACATGGCTTTCAAAAAAAGTACAGACTGATGTAGTTGCTGCTAAATAAGAGTCATCCTATTTTCTAGGCTCAAGCCCATAATTTGACTAATAAATGCCGGGAATTATAATGTACAATTTCATCAGCATTTAAAAAGGAAAAGCTTCTGCTGTTTCAGAGGTGCAGTGGGGCAGGGTTTTCAAGCATGGTATGCACATGACAGAACAAATAAAACACCACAGGGAGCAAAACACGCATGCAATACTCAATGTTTTATCATATAGATATTAAGAATCCATCACTACCATCAAAAAAGCAGAACCAAACCCTAATATTGGCAATACCTTTGGTGGCAATCCTCCTCCATACGCTGGCCAGCTACAAGAATGTGCCATAGATCTTCCTGTTCTGGCCAGAGCAATGCTCACTTCACTCTGGGGATCCTAAGCAAAAGAGGGCTCTCAGGTAGTGGCAGCACACTGAACAATAATGATGTAGGCACCCCAGAAAAAGAAGAATAAAAACTCACCAAACTGACTTTTAGAAATTACTACATTAAGATATATTTAATCTACACATGAAGATTCAAAATAAAGAACAGCATTTTGGTTACTGGTTGTTGCCTTTGGCAGGGAATTGTTAATAATGCAACTTCGTTCAGTTTAATTTTGCAGGTTTCTCTTCTCTTAAAGATTTAACATTGCTTAACTGTTTCAGTGTGGTTAATTCAGGCCAATACTCTGAGCATGCCTTCACCAAAGGAGGTCTCTGTTTCGTAGTCTAGTTTTGTATAAAGCTTTGTCTTGGTGAAGCATTTATAGAACTCATGTGTACATTCTTTGTTGGGGAGTATTTCCTTGGGTAGTAGTGAAAACATATATTCATGTCTGACTGTTTTTACAAAAGTTAAAAAAACCCTCCAAACATTTTCTGAAATTTCCTGTTTTGTTTATTCAAGGAGATTTTTTTTTCCCTTCCCAAAATACATGCAGAGTTGGAATAACCATATATTCCATGTGTAGTTATATTCCATAACCACTGTTTAGGAAAAGGAAACAGTGTCATCATCCATATGTATAACACAGAACTCTGTTTCTGGGAAAGATCAAGAACTTAAAAACACCCAGAAAAACAAACAGCAAAGCCAAAACAATTTTGAAGGGAGTACATTCCTGGAACTATGTCCACACATAAATAACTTATTCACGTCAGAAATTCCAGTGAAGTTTAATATTCATGTCAGAAAGTGTTGCATGATAAGAATTTCAGATGCTGCAGACAAAGGAATACACTGAAAAAACCCTGTCTTCCATTCATCTGGAACTATCATTCACAGCTATATAATCATCTTGATCACTGAGATTTTGTTTCCTTTCCAAAAATTTGTTTAGAGTTCAAAACAAGTCCCTTTGTTTGTTTTGCTTCATAAGCTTATTCAAGATTTTATTGGAATGTAAAAAAACAAAACCAAACCAAACCAAAACAAAAGGTCAGGAGTTTGGTCAACAACATCCTAATTCTAACACAAAATTTACTTTGTTTTCTAAGACTTTGATAGACAGGATATTTGTATAGATATTATAGTAATTTAACTTTACCTGATGTGATTTTCAGGCTCACGTTTGCAGTCTGTATTACATCTGAAGCATTCTCAAAGCAGTCCATCAGCAGAGTTCCCAACAGGCCATTCTCTCCAGGTGAATGGGATGCACACAATCCTAACAGCAGGCTTAGCAAAATCAGCAACACAACTTATGTAAGACCTATAAATCAAAAAGATTAACAGCTAAGACTAGTATTTTCATCATGCTACTACCAGCCAAAAGATTTTACCTCAGTAGTGGTTTGTAGTTCTGGATGAGAATGATCATGCTGCTTGCTTTCTTAAGCTGCTTAGTGTTCAAACAATTGTAATTTGGAATTGGATAAGCTTTCCTACCATTTTTATGGTCTATTTCATGGTTTATGATTCACGGATATAAATGTTCTTCCATGCGTGGTCTTTTTCACTCTGTTTCTCTCATGTCCCTTTAGATCCTGCAGTAAGCAAAGGCCCAATTTCACACTGAGTCCTATGGATCTTTTAAATGCCACTCTATACACTTAAGCATTAACTATTTAACATCTGGCTGCTAAGGTTGAATTGTCACACTTAGTCTCAAGAATCAACTCGGCTGACATCAGTGGGAGGTAATTCACCCTTTGGAGCTGGGAAAAGCCTCAAGGCAGAGCTTCAACAATTTATACTTACAGTCCCTCCACAGTAATTAGACTGGAACCATGTTTGATGCATTAATGTATTAATAAGTTTAATAATTCATGTTTTATGCCTCACCAGGTCAAGGAACTTTCCATCAGCATAACTTCAGCTGATAAACTACTAATTGGCTGCATTCCCTCCAGTCATGATTAGTGGTAGTTTAATCTGTATAATATACTTGTTAGAACCTCTGAAAGCTTTTCTTTATGCAGTCCTACCATACAGGCCACATCATTTACCACAGTATTTGTGGGGCATATGTACAAGCCTGGTCAGGTGCACTATTGACATTGTCATAGTTGACATCACTGTCATAATGCTGTTGGAATAAAGGAAACAGAATTATAGAATATCCTGATTTGGAAGGGACCCACAAGGATCACAGAGTCCAACTCCTGGCCGTGCACAGGACCCCCCCAAAATCCCACCACGTGCCTGAGAGCATTGTCTAAACACTTGAGCTCTCTCGGTGTTGGTGCCGTGCCCACTGCCCTGGGGAGACTGTTCAGTGCCCGAGCACCCTCTGGGGGAAGAACCTTTTCCCAATATCCAACCAAAACTTCCCCTGGCACAGCTTCATGCCATCCCCTCAGGTCTTGTCACTGGGCACAGAGCAGAGATCCGTACCAGTCCCTGCAGCCCACGGTGAGGTCTGCCCTCAGTCTGCTCTAGGCTGAACAAGCCGAGTGACCTGACCCCATCTGCTCCTTGTACGGCTTCTCCTCCAGACCCTTCACCGTGTCCGTCAGTATCAGAACACCGATTGTGTCCCCTGCCAGAGAGGGAAAAACCCAACCCCCCTTATTAGAAGGAGCACTGAAGGGAGCTGCGATGTGGCCATTCCGGGGGCAGGGGGTGTGGGACACGCTGCCTGACCAGGGCGGGTGTCACTGTCAGTCCCAGGGAAGGTGTCACTGTCAGTCCCAGGGCGGGTGTCACTGTCAGTCCCAGGGAAGGTGTCACTGTCAGTCCCTGGGCGGGTGTCACTGTCAGTCCCCACAGCGTCCCTTCGGCCTCCTGCTCGCTCAGGGGCTGTTATCGGGCCAAAGCGTTTCGTAACCGTGTTTTGTGAGTGCTCACATGAGGAGGCAGCANAAAAAAAGTACAGACTGATGTAGTTGCTGCTAAATAAGAGTCATCCTATTTTCTAGGCTCAAGCCCATAATTTGACTAATAAATGCCGGGAATTATAATGTACAATTTCATCAGCATTTAAAAAGGAAAAGCTTCTGCTGTTTCAGAGGTGCAGTGGGGCAGGGTTTTCAAGCATGGTATGCACATGACAGAACAAATAAAACACCACAGGGAGCAAAACACGCATGCAATACTCAATGTTTTATCATATAGATATTAAGAATCCATCACTACCATCAAAAAAGCAGAACCAAACCCTAATATTGGCAATACCTTTGGTGGCAATCCTCCTCCATACGCTGGCCAGCTACAAGAATGTGCCATAGATCTTCCTGTTCTGGCCAGAGCAATGCTCACTTCACTCTGGGGATCCTAAGCAAAAGAGGGCTCTCAGGTAGTGGCAGCACACTGAACAATAATGATGTAGGCACCCCAGAAAAAGAAGAATAAAAACTCACCAAACTGACTTTTAGAAATTACTACATTAAGATATATTTAATCTACACATGAAGATTCAAAATAAAGAACAGCATTTTGGTTACTGGTTGTTGCCTTTGGCAGGGAATTGTTAATAATGCAACTTCGTTCAGTTTAATTTTGCAGGTTTCTCTTCTCTTAAAGATTTAACATTGCTTAACTGTTTCAGTGTGGTTAATTCAGGCCAATACTCTGAGCATGCCTTCACCAAAGGAGGTCTCTGTTTCGTAGTCTAGTTTTGTATAAAGCTTTGTCTTGGTGAAGCATTTATAGAACTCATGTGTACATTCTTTGTTGGGGAGTATTTCCTTGGGTAGTAGTGAAAACATATATTCATGTCTGACTGTTTTTACAAAAGTTAAAAAAACCCTCCAAACATTTTCTGAAATTTCCTGTTTTGTTTATTCAAGGAGATTTTTTTTTCCCTTCCCAAAATACATGCAGAGTTGGAATAACCATATATTCCATGTGTAGTTATATTCCATAACCACTGTTTAGGAAAAGGAAACAGTGTCATCATCCATATGTATAACACAGAACTCTGTTTCTGGGAAAGATCAAGAACTTAAAAACACCCAGAAAAACAAACAGCAAAGCCAAAACAATTTTGAAGGGAGTACATTCCTGGAACTATGTCCACACATAAATAACTTATTCACGTCAGAAATTCCAGTGAAGTTTAATATTCATGTCAGAAAGTGTTGCATGATAAGAATTTCAGATGCTGCAGACAAAGGAATACACTGAAAAAACCCTGTCTTCCATTCATCTGGAACTATCATTCACAGCTATATAATCATCTTGATCACTGAGATTTTGTTTCCTTTCCAAAAATTTGTTTAGAGTTCAAAACAAGTCCCTTTGTTTGTTTTGCTTCATAAGCTTATTCAAGATTTTATTGGAATGTAAAAAAACAAAACCAAACCAAACCAAAACAAAAGGTCAGGAGTTTGGTCAACAACATCCTAATTCTAACACAAAATTTACTTTGTTTTCTAAGACTTTGATAGACAGGATATTTGTATAGATATTATAGTAATTTAACTTTACCTGATGTGATTTTCAGGCTCACGTTTGCAGTCTGTATTACATCTGAAGCATTCTCAAAGCAGTCCATCAGCAGAGTTCCCAACAGGCCATTCTCTCCAGGTGAATGGGATGCACACAATCCTAACAGCAGGCTTAGCAAAATCAGCAACACAACTTATGTAAGACCTATAAATCAAAAAGATTAACAGCTAAGACTAGTATTTTCATCATGCTACTACCAGCCAAAAGATTTTACCTCAGTAGTGGTTTGTAGTTCTGGATGAGAATGATCATGCTGCTTGCTTTCTTAAGCTGCTTAGTGTTCAAACAATTGTAATTTGGAATTGGATAAGCTTTCCTACCATTTTTATGGTCTATTTCATGGTTTATGATTCACGGATATAAATGTTCTTCCATGCGTGGTCTTTTTCACTCTGTTTCTCTCATGTCCCTTTAGATCCTGCAGTAAGCAAAGGCCCAATTTCACACTGAGTCCTATGGATCTTTTAAATGCCACTCTATACACTTAAGCATTAACTATTTAACATCTGGCTGCTAAGGTTGAATTGTCACACTTAGTCTCAAGAATCAACTCGGCTGACATCAGTGGGAGGTAATTCACCCTTTGGAGCTGGGAAAAGCCTCAAGGCAGAGCTTCAACAATTTATACTTACAGTCCCTCCACAGTAATTAGACTGGAACCATGTTTGATGCATTAATGTATTAATAAGTTTAATAATTCATGTTTTATGCCTCACCAGGTCAAGGAACTTTCCATCAGCATAACTTCAGCTGATAAACTACTAATTGGCTGCATTCCCTCCAGTCATGATTAGTGGTAGTTTAATCTGTATAATATACTTGTTAGAACCTCTGAAAGCTTTTCTTTATGCAGTCCTACCATACAGGCCACATCATTTACCACAGTATTTGTGGGGCATATGTACAAGCCTGGTCAGGTGCACTATTGACATTGTCATAGTTGACATCACTGTCATAATGCTGTTGGAATAAAGGAAACAGAATTATAGAATATCCTGATTTGGAAGGGACCCACAAGGATCACAGAGTCCAACTCCTGGCCGTGCACAGGACCCCCCCAAAATCCCACCACGTGCCTGAGAGCATTGTCTAAACACTTGAGCTCTCTCGGTGTTGGTGCCGTGCCCACTGCCCTGGGGAGACTGTTCAGTGCCCGAGCACCCTCTGGGGGAAGAACCTTTTCCCAATATCCAACCAAAACTTCCCCTGGCACAGCTTCATGCCATCCCCTCAGGTCTTGTCACTGGGCACAGAGCAGAGATCCGTACCAGTCCCTGCAGCCCACGGTGAGGTCTGCCCTCAGTCTGCTCTAGGCTGAACAAGCCGAGTGACCTGACCCCATCTGCTCCTTGTACGGCTTCTCCTCCAGACCCTTCACCGTGTCCGTCAGTATCAGAACACCGATTGTGTCCCCTGCCAGAGAGGGAAAAACCCAACCCCCCTTATTAGAAGGAGCACTGAAGGGAGCTGCGATGTGGCCATTCCGGGGGCAGGGGGTGTGGGACACGCTGCCTGACCAGGGCGGGNTGCCCGTGTCAGGCGGCTTCCGGGAGAGTCGGGCGGAGCCCTGGAGGGCCCCGCCGTCCCCGTTAGCCCCGATCCTCCCGGTCCCCCCGGTGTCCGCAGCCCCGGCCACCCCGCACCGCCCGCACCGCCCGGGCCGCGCTGAGGGGAGCGGCGCGCGGGGAGGGGCGGGGCGGGCCCACGGGCGGGCAGCCAATCAGCACCGAAGCGCTCCCCAGCCGGCACCAATCAGAGGCGCCGGTT
>VXBX01002677.1:76886-102531 GCA_013400415.1 Scytalopus superciliaris | reverse complement strand
AGGGCGGGCACCGGGCCGGGCCGGGCCGGGCCCCCTTGGGGCGCTCACACCGGGGCTTGGGGCGCTGGGCCCCCGCTCCGGGGGGCTCTGCTCCGGAACGGCAGAACTGTACGGCAAGAAGTGAAAAAATAAAACCCCAACAACAAAACTAACCCCAAACCAACCCCAAAACCGAAACTCAGACATTGCCGGTTGCGGGCGTCAGAGTTGATTAGCGAAGGTCATCTCGGTGTAAATCCTGTTGGGGAATCTGGATTTGTTGGTAAGATGCTCCTTCTTTATTTTGGCTTTTTGGATCTGTTCTTTATTGAAATACGTAAAGGAACCGTGAACCAAAGTGTTCCAGCCTCACTTCTTAATTTTCCTGCTAGGGAAACGGAGAGACTTCACAAAGTGTCTTTGTTCTCTCCTGTTTCTTACATGGATTTAAAAAAAAAAATGTAGCAAAGCAGTGACAATAGAAAGCAAACCTTGAACAGTATCTTATTATTTTGTCAGTAGGGAGCGAGTAGGAGGAGATGCAACTAAATACTGGGGGTAAATAAAGAGCGGGGAATGAATAGGAGTTAAACTGTTGCTATATATTCTATTCCATTTTACTCAGGTATTTCATTTTGACTACAGCCAAGTTTGCTTCTCTCTTCAGAAATAAAAGCTGGACCTGAGTTATTTCTGTGCTAGTAAAGGGCTTTTTGAGCTGACGTAACAGAATGCTGTGATTGTGACCAGAAGTATTAGATGGAGCAGACGAGTTAGCTCAGAACTGTTGATACGTGTGTTGTGTACAGTTTTTCCTGTTTCTCCCCCAGCATCCTGCATGCTTGAAATGTCTTATATAACAGCCCAGTGATGCATGAACGTGAACATAAAATCTTTTGTGCTTTTGCTGTCTGAGGAAGATACCAAGATTTTTTTTATTAGGATTTCTATTTTGCCTTCCTTATTTTGATACCAGGCTAAGTCTGTCGAGCAGTTTTCAATCCCTGCAAGGCATGCTTTAATTTGCACTCTAGTTTATTATCTGTAATTATGCATTTAAACTGTCAGATGGTCAGGATGGACAATAAAATGGCTCTGACAGGTCTGCTTTGGGTCAGGCTTACTCTGTGATGGGCGAGTTGGAACTGCTGGTGATGGAGATGGTTGTGTCGGGGGCATCTCTAGGAAGCAGTTTGGGTGTAGCTGCATGTGTGCCACTTCCCAGTTGCCTCTGTGGAGGCACAGGCCTGCTTTCCTGTGCCCCTGGGGTGGCAATTACACACACAGAAATCTGGGATCCAGATGCCTGAGTGCATTATACTTGTTGCTGCTGTCAGTGGCAGGTACCAGCAGAGAGAGGCTTTTACTTGTTAACAGGCTGAAGGGATTTCTGCTGCCTGCCTTTTGGTCATGGATTCATTCCTGCTGTTCCCTTTCAGTCTTAGTCTTCTCTTTGCAGTATTCCCTTTATTTTAGGAGTCAGGGTGTAACTTCTTTCCTCTGGAGTGCAGTTTTTCTATATGGAAACGTTGGTGAAGTGTTTGTGTTTTCATTTTATACACAGGTTTCTGGTTTCACAACTTCTGACTAAAGTTTTGACATATAATGATGCAGATGATTTGTGAGTGAGTTGATTTAATATTTTTGGTTTGTTATCTTCTGCCTTTATGGTAAAGAGGCGGAAAGGCTGATGTTAGTATACACAAGGGGATCTCTGCAGTGATTTTTACTAGATTTGCACCCCAGTCAGGGTTCATAACTCAGCTGAACCACTGAGGCTGGTAGAGGTCTATCAACAGCAATCATGATAAACATTTCAATGTGCTTTGTACTGTACAAAGATCTAGTTTGAGATTTCTGTAACCCAGTAATTGTGTTAGTAGTGAACTCAGTGATGCATGGCAAGAGGATATGCTCCTCTATCCTAAAAGAACACATCTATACACTGCACTTGTTTTTTAAGTTTTGGCTCTGTGGGGAGGGAAGTGCAGCAAGGACCCCTGACTGCTGGTTGTTTTCAGCATTTAAGCCTGAAGGTGCAGAGATGACTTATTTGCAGTGTTTATAATAGCTGGAGCCATGAATGTCTGTAACAAACAATAACTGAATTATTTGGTCAGCTGAAGGTCATTAATTCCCAGGGGTGGTAGTTCTACTCCCTAAATGATGTTATGCATTTTTCTGCTATTCTCTATTCATCTCTAAATAAGTGATCTGCAAAACTGTGTGCAGGAGGAGAAAGGATCCTGCCCAGTTCTGTGTCCTTTGGGACTGAATTTTTAACTGGGGAAACTTGTGTGCATGGCAAACTGTAGATACTTGTTCTCTGGGCAAGTTTTACACAGTGTGACCTTCCCTTTTAGAATAACCAAGGCCTGTATTCCTTCTGCAGAAAAACTCAATTCCCTACATTCTGTATGAATTTATTGACTTGTGTTCTACGGGTCAGTCTTGCTTTGCAAGATAGTCACACAATTGTATTCAAAGCCCTTGTGCCTGAATATGGCACGTGGCATATGCTAAATATTGGGAATGTCCTTTGAAATGTATCTGGAATGCCTCAGAAGTGCCAAAATACAGAAAATGAGGAAACTGCCTTGCCTTGTGCTGGAAGGAAATCAAATAGCCAGTAAGAGGCGTAAGTGGCGTTGTGTGAAAGGAGAGGAGTGGAGGGATTCCTGTGGCCCTGAGCTGGCACAAACCTGTTGTCCTGCCTGGCTCCTGTTTGTGTAACTGAACCAGCATCTGTCAGGGTGTCACTGGCTCCTGGCACTGCACTGCTGTCACTTGGCTCCTGTGAGTCAGGTTCAGTTGGAGCCTGGGATAAAGATAAAGCAGCATAAATTGTTCTTTAACATGTTTGGATTTAGGCAGCTTTTTTTTTTCCTTGCTAGATTTAGTAAGTGGAGCTTGTATTGGTCACATAGGCAGTTGTAGAAATACTGCATTTAATGCAACACTCAGTTCTGCCTGTGACCTTAACTACTGATGCATTAGTCTGCCTTTTTTTTTTTCCCCCCAGCTCATACTATTGTTTATTTCCTTTAGCTTGTCTCTCTCAGGGAATTGCACAGAGAGTACAGCAACAGTACAGGCTTTGCTTTTCTGGTAATAGTTACAAGCCACAAAGCAACATTTAGACTGTTTAGATGTATGTAAGTGCATGTGTTTATTTGTTTTAAATTCTATCTCTGCAAATGGAGGAGAAGAGCTGTTGCTAAGTAGGTGGTGTTTTTATCTTGGAAAGTGGATGGATAACATTAAAAGTCAAGACATGATTGTTATTTGCCTTGTTTATAACTGAGTCTAATGTGTTTCTGGTTGAGAGGATCTAAGGATAATTTGGGTGGAAGAGATACTCTCACAGGTGCTGTTTGAAACAATATAAAATCTTCTGCAAAATCATCAAATATTGGGGCAATGTGACTGTCAAAGTATTTTAAGAAAAGATAATTTTTGCCTGAATATCTTGTGGATGCAAATGAGTAGGAAAAATGGAAAACTGCTTTGAATAATAAATCTCAGCACTCACATATGCTCATCACTTGCTCGCTATTCTTTTACATGTGGTTGCTAGTTTGTAACATTTCCATTAACTTTATTGCTGTGGAGAAATTGGATCTGCACATCCTCAAGTTCAATGTATCATTCTTTAACGTTTATGCTAGAGGTGATAAATAAATGCAGTTGTTACAGTATTGGCCTTTTTTTTTATTTTATTTCTTTGGAATTTGGAGTAGAGTTTTGAGACTGCTTGAAACCAGTAAAGCTAATGTTAATTCTTGTCCAGACCGTGACATGTACAAGGCTCTTGAGTGAAAAGGTATTATATTGTCAGTTGCTAATTCAGGGACTAATAGCTAACTCCATAGCCTACATGCTGTGACAGCACACTTCAAACAGCCTTATCCTCAGGGTTATGGAGATCATTTCGGCTTGTTTAACGTGGGTATTTGTAAATCCCGCAAATTAAAGACATGAAGGGAAAAAAAAAGTCACTGTTTCAGACAAATTGAATTGAAATGTCAAGCTGATGATGTGGAATTACATTGAAGCAATTCAGGTTTTCAAGTGAAGTAGGTAGTTTTCCTGCTGGTAAAGTGTCCAGGGTTTTCACCCCGGTCAACTGGTAGATATTATTAAATCAGTAGTGTTTGCTTCTCATTACACCTTAGTGGTTGGGTGGTGATGAGAGGCTCTAGAATTAGACTTAATGGTATTTTTCTCATCAGTTTGGGGTTTATTAATAAATTGACTAGGATCTTGAGTTTATTTCTGCTTCAACAGGCAAATAAGAGAGGTATGAAGCTATTCAGAGGGGACAGTGTGGACCTTCAGCTCGGTTTAGCAGTAATGCGTTCAAGCTGTGCCTGTAGCTTGGTGCCCTTTCACTAACATGACTCCACGTCATCTGGAGTAAATAAGTGGAAACCAGAGACAAATTAGAAACTGGAAGAAAGGTTTTCTGTAGGAATGTTGTGTAACTGGGCACTGACAGTGTTGGTTCTCACCTGGGGCTTCTCCCTGTGTCTCTGGGGACCCTTCCGTGCCCGCGAGGGTTTCCTCGAGCGTGTTCCCTGAAGCTGCGGTACAGCATCCCCTTTGTCTGATGGCCCCAGTGGTGGTGTGAGACTGGATCCTTCTGGGCCAAGTGCAAACTGTTACATATTATAACAGCCATTTATCTCTCTTCCTTTTTGAGGAGTGGCATATCCGAAAAGTGGATGTTCAGGATAACATGTCCAATGTGTCGGAAGAGAGAAGCACTAGACAACAGGACATTAAGAAAGGACTCCAGTTTATAGAGTATGATTTTGTGGTTTCTATTCTTGTATGCTTATTCCCTTTTATATACATATGTATGAGATGGATAGCTCTGGGAAGGTCCTTTTAGTGCAGCACCAGCAGAGGCAGGAGCAGGACCTGTGTTTCTCCTCAGAATATTTGCTAACACTTAAATGGGGAGCAGTCTTAAAGAAAAGACAGAGCCCCTCTTTGTTCCTGCACACAGCAGATTGAAGGTGGGAGGTTATTCCTTTTCTGCCTTTGAGAAAAGCAGCATTTAATCTTTTTTTTGTGAGTGGAAAATGTTGCTAGCCTGAGAATCCACCCTACACTTACACATAGGTATACCTAACACCAGGTTGCTACTGAAAGGAATGGCTTTGCTTACCACTGCCTAAATGTTTCAATTCTCTGGAGCTAAAACTTAACCTAATGAAAAAATCATCTTTGTAGCTAATTATTTGGGTCAGTGCCAAATTCTGTTGAAGATCCTGGCTATGTTAAAATCATTGTGAAATTTCACACTAGTTCCACTGCTCATATAAGGTATTCTTAGAGAAAGAAGGTTAAAAAAAACCCAAAGAAAAGTGACCATTTAAAAATTATTTAGAAACAGAATCCCAGTTAACCTCTATGGAAAAGGAAAGAATTCCTATTTTTCTTCCTGAAAAGGTAGAAATAACAACCTCTTTTCAGAGCTAGAAAATATCTCTGTTGCATGTCATACAAAAGAACTTTTAAAATTCCTGTAGTGTCATTGGTATGACTTAATTAAAATTGATGTGTTCTTGTGACAGATAATTTGTCATTTTATAATACTTACAAGAAGATTGCAGTTCTCCTCATGTATCATGTGGTTCTGCACGGTGGAGGAGAGGAAGGAAATTGTTTTTAATCAAACAACATTGTTGTGTAAAATTCTCAAATCATTCAGAGCCTCAATACATTTTGAACAGCACAGTTCAGACTGATCATGGAAGTTTAGAAGAGAGTCATTAGTAATAAGAAAAGACAGGTTTTTGATCAGAACCCATCCTTGTTCAGTGCAGACTGTGGACAAAATTGAGAGATTTGCCTGCTGCAGGAAGCGAGGCTGCTTTTAGTAAGAACCACCATTCCCCAATGTGATTGTCTTTTAAGCAACATGTATAACAAATAAAGTTTGTCATTTTTTTTCCTAGATCTACTTTGCCCTATCCAGGGACACAAGAACAATATGAGGTAATGAAATTACTTTAATTTCCAGAAGGCTTTTTGACATGGGCCTATCTTATTATAGTTACCCTTGGGTTTAGTCATCATTTAAATAGTGATATGCTATGAATGGTAATTTAAAAAGTCTCAGTATTGGAACTGGAGGACTGCTAGAATTATGCTGTAGGTATTCAGATATTTGGGTGTGCTGAATTCACTCATATTGCAGTTCAGATGAAGTATTTCTCTACAGGTGTTGGGAATAAATTTGGGCCATTAATTGAATAAAACAATGTGCTATTCTAAGTGAAGTTCAGAGTAGCACAGCAAAAGTGAGATAAAAGGACTTCAGTCACATAAGCCTTCAGAACATGTTTTGTTTCTGTATGTGTTATGCTTTTAGCTTGTATTTTCAGAATCACCTGTTTAGTTCATTATGGTAGGTGGTTTAATTTGATTTGGGAACATATGAGATAAAAATGCAATCGTTCCCATTTTAGATGAAAAAGCCTTTTTGCTGTGCCAGAGCAGCCTTTGTGTAGTGCAGCTTTGCCAGTTGCTATGGCTGCTGCTTGCTAAAAGGATGTATGGAACACACATATACATCTTTGAGACTGCCTTGGAAAAATGGCAGAAGAAAAATACCAATATAGACAACAGTTTTGCATTTCACTTTGATTCCATGGGGTCACAAGTGTAACTTTTCTATTTAAAAACCTGTTTGGAGCTATGGAAGATAAACAACAAACTGCTGTTGATGGGTGTTGCTTTTCTTTGTTCCAGTTATTTATACGAGATCTTGTTAGAAACCTTTTCAACGAAGGAAACGATGTCTATCGAGAAGGTGATTGGAGAGGGTCACTGAGTCATTATACAGAAGCTATAAACATTGCTGATTATGCTAATTCTGAAGAAATCCACGTTTCTGATGATGTTCTAGAGAAGCTGCATGTGAACAGGATAGCGTGTTTTTCAAATATGGTAAGCTGCTGTGTAACTGATTTCTCCACAACAGGAGTGAGAAAACACAGAAAGTTTTCCAGTGAGTGAAAAGCTCTTGGTGGTGGTTTGAAGATTGACATGTTTCAAATCATCACTTTGGCATATTCTTTAAATTCTTCTTTTTAGAAGTATAATTGCAGTGGTTTTAGTTACTAATACTAGAATATTAACATAAGAGTCATGCTAGGCTTGGAATTTTATGGAACAGTATTTTTATCTATTTATACTGCTGATTGCACCTGAGTCTGCTGCTTTCTCTGCAGAACAATATGGCTCTTGTGAAAAAGCTAAATTGACTTTTTAACTGTTACTGGATTTTACATAAATGATGACCTTGCTTGTTTTTAGTTGCCTAAGTTGGTGACTTAGCAAAACTCATAAATGCAATGTACAGTGGCCTTGGTGAATGTTTTACAGTGTTTCAATACCTTTGTCTAGTACAGTTTAAATTCATTATTTCAGTGATAATAGTTCTGATAAGTGTCTTTTTTTTTCTTTTTTATTTTTCTCTTCCTAGGGATTGCATGAAAAAGTTCTAGAAGACTGTGAGATAGCATTAAGATTGAATGAAAATAATTTCAGAGCTCTCTATAGGAAAGCAAAAGCTTTGAATGAACTGGGAAGGTATAAGAAGGCTTATGATGCTGTAGCAAAATGTTCTCTTGCTGTGCCACAGGTGGGTAAATTATATATTGATGATTATTTTTAAGGGTTTGAAACAGATATGCTTACATCAAGATCATTGAAGGTTGTTTCTGTTTGTTTGGGGCTTTTTTTAAGCAGTAAAATATTTTTTTATCCCTCTAAGCGTTATTTTTTCTTGTGGAAGGGAAAGCTGAGAGCAGAGGTTGTACTCCCCAAGCTCAGTTTGTTGTGTTAACTATCAGCAAAAGAAATAATCACTTTGCAGTGGGAGTCAAGTGCCATTAACGTGGGTAACAGGCACTAGAACCAGTGTAGTAATTGTTGACACTTCTCTGCAACATGAAGAGAAAAGCCCCATAATTATAACGTACCATGTTAAGTCTTTTGATAACTGTATTTTAGCTTTGCAAGCCTTTAGCAACATTCTGATCAGGGTCCTGCATCTGCATCCCTTGCTGTGCACCTCTGACCATGGGCTGTGTCTGTGTCAGCAGGCAGGGTGTGGGGTAACAGGAGATGAGCTGGAGACTGAAATGCTGTCCTGAGGGTCTGGTTTCCATGGTTATTTCTGTGGTTGGGTTGGGGGTTTGGTTTTATTTGTTTGGGTGTTTTTGAGAGCTGGGCTGCATCGAGTGCATTCCTGCAGAACTTTCAATTTAGTTACATCCCAAACTAAGGTAATTTGGTTCTCTGAGACCCTTCACAACGCAGCTTAAAACGCTGCAAGCAAAGATGATTGAGAGATTTCACTTCAGAAATGCATTCCTGATTTGAACTAAAATGCTGATGAAAGCTTTACATGCCTTGCTCAAAATAGACTGATCACAGGACAGAACACTGACTTGCTGCTTTTTCACCTTTCTCCATCAGAATTACAGTGACAGGAGCAGACAAACTGGCGAGCGTAGGTTTGCCTCGATGCAGGGAAGGTTTCACTTGTGTTTCCAGAGACATAAGCAGTTTGTCTGAACATGTAACTTTGGACTTTGGATCCTCACTTTGCACCTCCACATTTGAATGTTTTTGCTTAAGGTTGATATGCCTTTATATAAGTTTTATAAATAGCTTTTTCTAGCTGTAGGACATGATCTGAATGCTAAATCTTAAAATAATTTCAGTGGATAGTTGTTGTAACTATAGGACAGAGTGAAATCTGATGATGTTTTCAACTCAGCTTTTCTAGATGTGTGGTGCAATTACCCCTAAAATACAGAATTCTCATTAAATATTCATCAGGGTCATATAGTAGTTAATATGTTAATCAGGAATATGGCCCTCAATTTTTATAAAAGTGAAAGAACAAAATAAAACCCCTCAAAGAACAAACACCCTCCTCAAATAAACAAACAAAAAAACCCACCCACAAAACCCAGCAAAACGCTTCTCTGAATTTCTCTGATTTTGGAAAAATCTTTACATTGTTTCAAGTTCAGATAAATGGGGCAGAAGGATACTGTTCATTTTCTGTCCCTTTTTTTTTAAATTCCAAGGGTTGGAGTAACTGAGGGTAGCTGTATTTTTCATGTTTAGGTTTCAGTCCCATGTGTTTGTCAAAGAATAAAGCTGTGTTATGAGACCTGCATAGAGAGATCTTGCAGAATATAGACTGGCATGTAAACAGAAGTCTTGGCTACATGACAGTACATGTAAATGATGAAATTTTATTTGTGTCTTTTAGGATGAAAGTGTGATTAAGCTTACCCAAGAACTAGCTCAAAAACTAGGGTTAAAAATAAGGAAAGCATATGTAAGAGCAAAGGTAAGGTTTTACTTTCAGATTTTGCATTAAGGTTTTGAACTCCTTTCAAGGTTGTGTTTAATGAAAATATCTTTTCTTTGCAGCCACCCTCCTCAAATTCAGTTTCTAGTGATGTATCAATTCAGGTAAGGTTTTACATGTTCCCGGTGCAAGCTGACTATAAATGACAGGGAATAATTGTTTCATAATTTCACAATGATAAAGGGCAAATGGTGCAATTTCCATTTTATATTAGATGCTGTTATCTTGGACTTTAGGGATCTCTTGGTCTTTGTGTTCAGTTTTGCTGTATATTTATGGCAGAGCAGGACATGAGATTATCATTCAAGCTATCTTTGTAGAATAAAAGTTATCTAAAATATTAAATCCAGTGCAATGTATATATTTACTTTTAGTGTCTTGAGGCAAGAGCATAGTTAATGTGCTTATTTTTTATTTTGTTGACAGTTATCAAAATGAAGGGTGCTGGGGTAAAATCCCTTTTCCTATATGGATTTGTCCAAATTTGACCTTCATTAGCAGCTGAACCTGCATTTATCTTGCCACTTGTAATGTGTCTGAATGGCACTAATGAAGGGGAGTTCATCCTTATCTTGGAGACTCCTTTCACAGGACTATAGACAACTGAGCTGTAAATGAATGAGAAAATGCAGCAACACTTCATACTCTTTCATTTCCTGAAGTATCACTCTTACTCTTGTTGGTTGGTTGCACATTTTTAGTGATACTGTGAGTGGATTTCAGTTTGCAAATGGATGCTTTAGCTAAAAAATTACTCCACCTTTAATTTACATTAGGCTTCGTAACTTTCATATTTTATAAAACCTGAATTTTAGGGCTTACATTCTTCACCTGTAAATATGTATTTGAAAAGTTTTAATGGCTTTTGTGCAAAGTGCTGAGAGATGTTTTTTTTTCTCACTTACAGAATTCTTCTGTAGAAGATATTGAGTTAGGTGAGTCTTCTTGTTTTAGAATACTAATGCTAGAAAGCTACATATGCCATACATATCCCATTGTATTTGACAGGAAGTTTCTGAAGAAAATTCATCTTGTCATTTCAAAGTTCTGTGGTAAAAAATCTGTTTATCTCTAAAACTGCATATTTGAGTGGCTCAGCAAATTTCCTTTTGGTGTCCTCAACTTGATGTGGTGGTAGCTGCTCCTGCAGTGATCATTTCCATACTGTTCTCTTTAACTTGGAAAAACAGGGAAAGAAAATATGCCAAAGATTTAGCAAAGTGTCAGATCTGTAAGCTTTTCTGTCTTTCTGAGTTTGAGTAATAGATAAACACTGAGAGGTAGGTGCACTGAAAACATTTCATGTGGTTTTGCTTAAGCAGTTTTCATGTTTCTTCACTCTCTCACCTTCTGCAATGTCAGGGTAAAAGTTGTGCAATATCTTTTAATATCTTTGGTTCCAGTCATTCCCTCTTACCTATTTCAGATTTGTCTGACCAGAAGCAAGAGACAGTTTCTGCTGCTTCTTCATCAAACTTTGTTACTGAAGTGTCTAAAGTGTCACCAGTTCCTGTACCATCTTTATCTACTGTGATGCCTCTTCAAATGGAAAAGGTTCCTTTGCCTTCTGCAGTGCTGGCAAACGGAGGGAATGTTTCTTTCTCTATGCCAGAAGCATGTTTAGACTGTGGAGATGGAGATATAATTACTGGGGAAGAACTTGATGAGTTACTTGATTCTGTGCCTGATCCAGATGAAAGTGTAATGGTAAGACTTTTTTGCCTATTTTCTTTCCTATGAGTGAGATCTTGTATTTTTATCAAGTGATGAAGTGTGTGTTACCTTTCCTAGTTACACTGAGCTGTATTTGTACATAGTCAGGTTGGTTTTTCTTTTCAGATGCAGATTCTTGTAAATGTGTCTGTAAAGATACCAGGACTACTACTGCAGAAATACTGTTATGCTACTACCAATACTACCCACAGGAAGTACTATGAAAAGTGAATTGAACATTTGAAGTCTGGGCTAGGGTAGTTTTTTTTGGTGTTTTTGTGCATATAAACCCTCTTAGAACCTGAAGAGTGTGTTGGAGTGCTCACCCTGTAGCTGTAGAGACTGCAGTTAAACATAAGCAAATACCTTTGCAGGACAGTAGTGCTTGGGCTGTGGCCTCTGGGGCTCTCACTGCTATCTCTGCAATCAGAGCTTTGTCCAGATCTGCCTCCTGGCTAAACAGAAATAGACCAGCATGAGACTGACTTTATATATTTTTAGAAGAGATATTAGAGAAATTTAGGTATATGAAGTGTTGTTCCTAATTACACCATCATTCCAGCCTTAGACCAGACTGTGAAGCATACAGTGTTCCTCAATTGTTAGTCAAAAAGGGAGATCTCATTGATGAGCAAAGATGTGTGAACTTATTAGCAGGTTACTGACTCCCTGCTGTGGCCCTGCCAATCATTTGGAGTATTTATTTTGTGTTGCATTAGTATTGCAGTGTTAAATGAAGCTGTGGCACGTTCAATTCTTCAATTAGTTGTGATTTTAATTCCTCATTCAGCTGTGGATTGGATATAGAGTTGTAAATCTTCAAAAATGCTTGAGCTTCTACTTTTCTCTTCTATGCACTTAGCAATTTAGAAAGTATTTGGAAAATGTAGCAAGAGATCCTAGGAAGGAGGAAATGCAGCTTTCCAAGACAGACTGCAGTGTCGTGGAGAGTAGAATCTTGAGTGAGTTCTGGGCTGGTAACTTGGGGAGCAGAGGGAGTTTCACCTTGGCCAGACCCTGTGCAGCCCTACTTGGTCAACCTCCAAACAAGGGGGGAGCCTTTTGGGATGGCAGGAGGAAGGGAGGGGGAACTGCCCCATGGGGTATGTCCTTCACAAAGGTGTGCAGAAGGAGAAGTTATTTTTCATGGGGGAAAAGAAGGTGGCCTGGCCTTTGCAGAACATGTTACTCTTTGATTGTATCTGAGGATTTATTTCAAACCTAACTCTTAACTCTTGTGCTGCAATTTGAATTACTTTCTCTATATTTAGAGAAAAATACTGTCAATTTCTCTCTTCCTACTCTTCCCTTTTTTTCTGTGTTTTTAACGCAATTTGGAAATGCAGCTCTGATCTGATGGATAAAAAGCTCCAAATCTGTTAGTAAAGGCTTGGTGACTGAACCTTTTAAGTGGCTGATCCCTGGCCAATGCCTTGCCCTAGGGCATTGTTTGGGCTGTGGGTACTGTAGCTTTGCAGTACTGCACTGTAGCTTTCATTGAGGTTTTTCAGTAGGTCTATAAAAGTTTTGCAAAAACTTTCCTAAAAGAAATACTGTGTCAGATTATGTTCTTGAGGTGTTTTTTTTTTTTTTTTCTGGGTATGAACACACTTTTAAAATTTATTTTTCTTCCAGCAAACTACAGGAGCCAGAGGACCTATTCCTGCAGGAAGTGTAGCTCCTAGTGTACCTTTCTCTGCCTCCTTGTTGGGGACGCTGCCAGTTAGTGCAGGATTTGTTCCTTCACCTTCTCTTTCAGAAATCTTTTCACAGCCTTTGGCTTCTTCGTTGGAAAACTTTTGTTCACCTTTAAGCACCTTTTCAATCAGTGACCCAAAAAGAGGTAAGAAACAAGTCTTAATGTTTAACCTTCCATGATGAGAGCTGTGCATGAGCCAGCTGGGTTTTCTTTCTAACCAATGAGTTTTCACAACTATTCAGTAATATTCAACACTTAATATTTGATGTGTGTTAGCAGTTTTTGAGTGTTGGCTGTACACAAGAATTTATAAATAAAACTTGAGTTTCCTTGGGGTCTGCTTAAGCACGGTGCAACCTCCCTCTATTCACTTTTTCTATATCTATTCTGTAAATCTATTTGTTTCAGGTGAGTGAGTTTAAAGAAAAAACAGTATTTCTTCAAACTTTTTTTTTTTTAGACAAAGGTGTTCTTACAATTTAAACCATTTGTCATGATTTGGCAATAAGCAAGAATTCTAAAAGAGTAATATAGTGATATCTGAACAGATACCAGCATTACAGGTTTGGATTCAAACTAAATGGGCTATAATTATATAGTGAAATCAGGTATGTGAAAGAACAAGATATAAACAGTCAGTGAACTAGAAAAGATAAAACAGAGTTTTGCCTCTAATTATCAGTGTTACAGGACCATGTCTTTAGAATGAAGCCAAATATACAAAATCAAATTTAAAACAGAAAACTCCTCTTTTATCTCATTTTTTCACAGTCAGGTATTGCTTATCTCTCTACCCTTTTTGTCCTGCACAAGTTTCTTCATGTTGCTTCAGTGTCTGCTTGTGAAGCTACTGCTGCTCTTAATCAGGTGGTTACACTGAAGATGATCACCTAAGAATTTCTCAGCCCAGATGTTTACAAGGAGCCTTTACATAATTGAAAAAACTTACTGTAGCAAACAAAAAAACCCCTTTGGTGTTTGTCAAAAAACCCAAACCTTTGATGCTTCTCAGGAATGATACATAGTTTTTTGCATAGGATATTCTGGGGAAGTG
Source organism: Scytalopus superciliaris (assembly GCA_013400415.1). NCBI lineage: Eukaryota > Metazoa > Chordata > Aves > Passeriformes > Rhinocryptidae > Scytalopus > Scytalopus superciliaris. The sequence continues at coordinate 88,680 of VXBX01002677.1, read as the reverse complement.
ATGCAATTAAAACTTCTTGTTTTTCCTTTAGACATCTCAAGTTCATCTTCTAGAGATGGAACACCAACACTTAGCAGCAATAATTCCCCCTTGTTTGTACGTATTTTTCATGTTTTATTTCACATCAGTTCAAATGTCAACACTTTGAAGTCTTTACACAGATCTGAATTTTTACAGTTGAAGTTTCTCTTTTTTAAAAAATGGCATTTTTGTCACTAAATAAGATTCTGGCTTGGAAAACATTAGCACAGGAGTTCACAGCAACAATAACTGAATACAGGGATAAAAATGTACAAAGGTTGTTTTATATATGCAAATTTTGACTGCTGTCACCACTTTTCCATTCTGAGGAACTTGCTGTAAAATACTGCTGAATTGTAAAATAACCAGTGTAAAATCTCTTATGATCTGAGTGCCAAATGCTGGGAATCCTGAAGAACTGTCCTAGTACAGGAGCAGAACAGATACCACCTCGTGTCTGAGGATCTGTGTGGTCTCTGAGTTCTGGTCATGCTGTATATTTTCATTTGTGCTGCTGGCATTGATTACCTGGGGAAGGGTGACCTCCTTAGAAGCCAGGATGGAGGAAGAATTAGCCTGTCAGGGGCTGTCCCTGTAGTTGGTTGGGTCTTGTCATGTGCTTAGTCTGTGCTGTGTTAACAGCCTTTGTAAAATTAGACATGTGTTTAAGTTTATATTATGATTTTTTGTGGTAGTCTTTTTGTGCTTTGAAGCAAAATTTCAGTAGGTTAAATTTTAATTGTAGATAAATAAATTATGTGGATCAAGTAAAATACACTTTCTTTCAACAGATAAATGGTCCTAGTAGTTTGTTTGGGTCCGAAAATTACATGGGAATTGCAGGCCAAACTAGAAATGACTTTTCAAATGTTTTTAGCAGTACAACTGCTAATATACCTGTATCTTCAGCACTTGGGGGAAGAAACCCATTGGAAGGCACACATGAGCTAAGGCAGGCCTGCCAGTTATGTTTTGTCAAAAAAGGTAAGGGGTTTTTGGACTTGATTGGTTTGATTTCTTTGAAATTGAAAAGCTTAATGTTCATAATAAACCACTTTTGGCTTCTAAACCGTGTTAATCCTGGCTCGTTCTTTGCAGATGTAGCGCTGTCTTTCAAGTAGTTATTATTTCAACCACTATTTTATCTTCTTTCTTCTTGTCTTTATTTCTTGTCCTAATAGATTCTTGTTTCCTAAACCCACCACAATCACCACACGCTTTCCCCAGCCCGTGTGTGAGGTCATTCACATTCTGTATTCGCTTTCCTCCCAAACCCCAGGGTACTGTGAAGAATGACACCTTTGCTCAAGACTAAATAAAACTTGCAATACTCTCTCTGATTGGCCATGGGGAATTGAACTGCAGTTCAAAGTACCTGGTAACCTTCACATCCCATCTGTTTTATTGTTCTTTCAAACTAATTCTGAATCATAATCGTAAGGCTTCCAAATCTTAGTAATAATTAACTCCACTGTATATTGACTTAAAGGAGCTTAACCAGTATTGGTCTTTAACATAACTAATATTTTGGGCCTGAGCTGTTGCTGCTAAACAGAGCCATATTCTAAAGGCAATAGCTTTTATTGAGACTAATCTTAAATATAAGCATTGTGTTTAAAGTTCTAGGCATAATTGATATTGATACACTAATAAAGAATTGTATTGAGACATTTAGGGGGTGACTATTGTACCTTTAAGAACTTCTATATTAGTTTAAAATGATTTTTACAAGAATAGTACATGCAGTGATGTTTGAAAAACCATAGAACACATTCTCTTAAAAGCGGGAGCTGTAAAATATTGGTGAAAGTACTTAGCAGGTTCCTAGCTTCACTTTTTATGTCAATGCATCTACTTCCTCTGTTTCTTTCCATCTCTATCAAATCCTTTAAGTGTCTCCTGCTTTTACTACCTTTTGAAATTGTACTGTTTCATCATCATCTTGTCCAGAGAAACTGGGTCATACTCTTTGTTTTTCAGTCTCATAAATAGCAAAATTCACTGAGCATTGCTCATCCTCAGACTCTCTCCCTGTTGTCTTCATTTAGTATCATCCTAAAGACAGAGTATAAAGCTAGGCTTACTTCTGTTTCCAAAATCACGAAGTTCTGGGATTTGCCTTTATCTTTTTGGCAGATGTGTACTTCTTGCTGAGTGTGTTTTGTCTCTGAATGTAGTACCTGTTCCAATAAAATAAAAGTTGAAGGTTAAGAGCCATTTGCTGATCATTGGAATTTGGACACACTATAAATAAGCAATTGAAGTTTTTAACAAGTGTTATGGGAATGTACACTTTGGAACCTGAAAAATGCAGCAGTTTGCTGTCCCAGAGTAATCTTAAGGTTGTAACACAGCATCCCTCCCCAGATATAAAATAACTGGTGGGTTTTTCTTGATGAGACTGGTCCTTTTGTAAGTATTCAGGCGTGGGGTTTTTTTCTATTCTGCTCAACATGATGGTTCATGACTTTTGGTTCTTCAGAGCTGCTTGTGCAAGTAGGAATTCTATACAGTGTGTTCATGTACTTTGCTTTTGGGCTTCTGTGCCAGTCTGTGTTTGGAAATGTTAACATTTGCTGCAGTTTATGCAAATATAAGCAACTTTCTGTGATTGTTTCAGGTCCTAAATTATTGGATTACGCTTACCATCCCAATTTAGAACATAAATGTAAGAAGGATATTTTAATTGGCAGAATAAAAAACTCTGAAGATAAATCATGGAAAAAAATACGTCCAAGACCAACAAAGACACAGTATGTGGGACCATATCATATATGTAAAGGTACGTGTAATACAGGGTAAAATGTTAATGCTGCACTCAGAGGAACAGAGTTTAGCTTTTCCACAGTGAAGCACCAAATGAAGTGTTACTCTTTCTAATAGAAGGTGGGGAAGGAAATTCTGGGTTGTTTGTAATTTCAAAGGCTGTAAGGAGAGCCATAACACACACTGTTAATGTGATTATTTAGAGAACATGCACTGTACTTGTGGACTGCTCATCATGAATAATTTTGCTTTCAAGTGTTGGGCAATTATTGTTAAAAAGAGCAACAAAAAAGCATTTTTTGTTAGACTTACGCAGTATGAACTTCTCCTTACAGTGTAAGCAGGATGACTTGTGGATTAATGCACAGCTTTATTTAAGCACAGGGTATTCTGGGCTCTCTGCCTTGTTTCCTTACACCGGGGCAGGGTAGTTGATGGAGGTGCATGAGCCATTCTGAGGAGTTTTACACTTCCAGCCAGTCATTCAGCACATGGGTTTGTGACCCATTTATAACGTGGCTCCCTTACTGAAAACATGTGAAATGGAGACGGTGGAAGTTCGAAGCTGAGTTTCCAACAGAAGTTGTTACAAAAGCAGTGCCGTGCTCGATGTCCCCCTTGCAGATGTTGCTGCTGAAGAGGAGTGCAGGTACCCGGGTCACTGCACCTTCGCGTACTGCCAGGAGGAGATCGATGTGTGGACGCTGGAGCGCAAGGGAGCCTTCAGCCGCGAAGCGCTTTTTGGGGGCACTGCAAAGGTCAACCTGACCGTGTCTCGACTTCTTCAGGAACATCATGGATTATTTATGTTTCTTTGTGAGGTGCTGCTTTATTTCTTACAACACTCTAAAAGTGATAATAGATCCTGGAAGGAAATGCTTTGGTTCATGCCTGACTATTTTATTAATTTTGCAATGGTTGTTCGGTGCTAATCTGACTAGCTTTCCATTAGAGACTAGATGGAGTGTCTGTCAAAATCTTGATGGTAAGGTGTATTTTTAAATGTACAAAATACATGCTTTATAATTACTTTCGTTTTTTTTTTTTTTTTTGTATTCCAGAAATGTTTTGATCACAAACCCAGAATAATAAGCAAAAGGAACAAGGATAACTCATCTTCTTGTTCTCACCCTGCTATGCATGACTTTGAAGAAAACAAGTATGTTTGAAATACCGTCTCTATAAGTTTCAAATTAAAAGAAAAAGGTTTAGGGTCTTTTTGAATATTGACTTTCATTTCTTACCTGTTGATTAACTTCCCTTCTAACTGACTGTAATGATTTGGCAGCATTACAGACTTACAAAACAAGGGTTGACTCATGTAACTAAATTAAAATGAACTATTTCTTTATCAGTGATTCAAAGTCAGTGGGGTCCACCCTCATCTTTGAATATTTTGGGATTTGGTGTCAGTTTGTTAATAACTTATCTACCAGGTGAGCTGTATTGATTTGAGTAGATGTGTGATGTTAAATTAATATAGGAGTTCATAAGTTTGCTCTTTCTTTGATCTGTTTTGCTTATTTTGCTGTAGTGTTACCTCAGTTAAGAACAGGTTTACTTTGATTACAGTGTATGAAATAGACTGTAGTCACTCTTGGAAGCCAGTGATGCAGCTGGATTGAATTCAGTAATGCTTTGCAGAAGAGGGACCTCTGGGTTTGCCAAGAGCCCTGTTTAGTGGTGTTGGTTCACTTGTCCTAGAAACGATCCTTATATGTGACCTTCTCCAGGAAACTGGGTTTTTTCCTGATTTCAAGGAAAAACTGTTTAAAAGACATGTGAATAGTCTGTGATAAGGAATGGTTATTTTAAGGAATATCTAAAACTGACTGTTTTCAAAACAGGTGCCTTGTCCACAGTTTGCGAGAAACTATGGTGAAATATTCCAAAATCCGCCCTTTCCAAGCTCGGTGTCAGCTGGATCTGTGCAGGCATGAGGTGCATTATGGATGCTTACGAGAGGATAAATGCTTTTATGCTCACAGTCTGGTAGAGCTTAAAGTCTGGATAATGCAAAAGGAAACAAGTATGTTTGGGGAAATGCTTCCTTCACTCTTCATTGTCTTGTCATTCCCTCCTTGTCTTGACTCCCTGTGAAATGAGCTGCTTGGGATCAGGGCAGGAAGCAAGCAGGAGCAATCCAGTGTGTCCCAGCTTGCCCCTTGGAGAGTTTCTCTGTGGTCCATAATATGATGTAGCTTTTATAATTACATTGTCAACAGAGGTTTAGTACATTATGTTCAAACAAGTACTCAAAGATGCACTTTAACTTATCTGAACAATCTAATTTAAAAAATGTGTGTGCTTTTCAATGTGGTGTATACAACACTTTTGTTTTGGAGGCCCTCATATTATTCATAAGTATATATGGGTGCATGGATGTAAATATATATCCATGATACATAAAACCAAATAAGAGCTTTGAGGCTTCAGTGGCATTCCGGTTTGAGCATGTCTGTAATGCTACCACAGTCCTAGGTACTCAAGAACTTTTTCCCTTCCTTTACAGATATTTCACATGATACTATTGTTCAAGAATCAAAGAAATACTGGCAGAACATGGAAGCCAGTGCACATGGATCACAGGTATTTTCATTTTCCATTCAACTAATTCTGCAGTGACTCTGGGGATTCTTTTTTATGTGTGCATATAATGTAGCTTATTTTAGAAATTATTTTTTAATGATTTCTAAATAATCTCTCAGTGTAGGCTTTCTTCAGCTTGCTCCACTTAGATTAAAATGCCTGCTTTGCTGCTGTGCAATTCCTTTTTTGCTTGGCTTATTCTGTCATAGGTGGAACATTAAATGTAAACCTAATTTCAAAGTCAGCTGCCATAGGGCAATTAATTGTCTTTTCAATATACAGGATTTTTGTGTGTTTAGTTCGTGTGTATTATCAAAACTTCAGGGTACATAAATCAGAAATAAATAAAAAAATGGATTTGTTAAGAAATGTCTAGGGACAAGCTGAGCTATTACAAGGCATGCAGTGTAATATCTGCTTCCCAACATGTGTTGTAAAGTTCTGCTGTAGGGGGTAATTCATCATTTTGTATGGATTTCTCTGCAGACACAAAATACCCTTTATTGTTGTTGTTTTTTTTTTGGTTTAAGATTCTTGGTAACCAAATGAAATATGGATCACTAAATTTGAAGATGAAGTTTGTTTGTGGTCAGTGCTGGAGAAATGGTCAAGTTAATGAGCCAGACAGAAACAAAAAGTACTGTAGTGCAAAGGCCAGACACCCGTAAGTAAGATCAAACAGTGAAAATTTTCCTGTTTTGTCAACCATTTAAAGCCTCTTTTGGGAAACTTTGTTGCTTCTCAGGAAAGAGTCATACAAGGAATTAAAAAAACCAAACATACTGAAGTAGAATGCAGTCACTCTTTGTAGCATGTCAGTAACTGGTAGTGAGAAACACTTTGGTGGCTACCGAAGTGTTTTGTGCTTTGTGGGGTTTTTTTTTTAAATGATGAGTTTCAGTCAACTTTCAGTGCCACTTAATCAAATCTCAAATATATGGCAAAAGCTTTATATTGGAGCTTTCTGAGCTTTCCTGGTTCTGCTTCTGTGCACAGAGTGTGACTTTTTTTAATAGTATTTTCTTTCATTGAATGCATCTGGTTTTCAGATGGACCAAAGACCGCCGTGTGGTGCTAGTAATGTCTAATGAACGTAAGAAGTGGATGACCATTCGTCCTCTTCCTGCAAAGAAACAAGTGCCTCTGCAATTTGATGTATGTTAACCTAAAACTAATGTTTTGGTTAAGAAAACGGAGTAACTAACTGGAAAATTCTAGTAGCTGGGCTGGTTTGAGCAGTTCTGCAGAAATTCCCATGGGAGTTGGTGGGAATGTGTTCACAGTGTTTCTAAGTTCAGCCTTAGAAAAGCCCTGATCTCACATGTTACTACTGAAGCCCTTTCTCGTGAGTGGGAGTAAATATTTCAGAAGGAACTTACACATATCTGTGGTCTGGTAATGTGGTAGGAGGCAAAAAGCAGTCATAGTACTTGTTTCCAGAGGTTTATTTTTCATAACTACAAAAAATGAGATTTTTATAAAATAAACATGATTTTATTTTTCATGTGATACGAATGTCTGACTGGGAGGGAAACACTAGCCAAGACTGGAAAAAAAAAATTCTGCAAGCATACATTTTACTTTATATTCATAAGGATTTCCTTTTCAATTCATGTTCCAGTTGTGCAATCATATTGCTTCAGGCAAGAAATGCCAGTATGATGGAAACTGCTCATTTGCTCACAGTCCTGAGGAGAGAGAGATGTGGACCTATATGAAGGAGAACAGCAGTAAGTAGAAGAGCAGAGTCTAACATTTAAATCTCACTGTTCTGCTTTTCATTCTTGTATTTCAATTACTTTTAGTCTACTTTCTTTCACTATCTTTTCTAGGAAACCTTGTAGGTGCCCTTTTCTTTTAGTTTGAATAGACCCAGACTGGGTATTCAAAACCAGTAAATAAAAGTAGCTGTATTGTATATTTGATACTTGATGTGTTTTTTAGCAATAAAGTAGTTTGTATTATTTTTTTAAGTGTCTTAGAAATAGTATATTGATCCTTACAGCAACATTTTTTAATGTTTTTACTTTTCATTGCCATGTGCACACACATGGATTCTCTTGGTAACATATGGGGAGAAGCTATTTCTAGAACAATCCCCCCTGCTCCAGGGTATTTACTGGGAATTACAATTCACTTTCTTCTGTTGACTTGTTATCCCATTAGTGTTACTGGGGAGAAATTGTTGAAAATCAGAAGTAAGAATGACATAAATGATCAGATTATGGTCTGCAAGAATGACTAAATTTACCAAAAACTGTAGCACACTTTATATGAGTACTTTGAAATTCAGATATTGATATGCAGCAGCACAGTTATCTGTACTTTGGGTGCCTGTTCCTAAGCCTGGAAGGTCTTGCTTTCCCTCTATTGGCAGGGCAGGGTCTTGGTAAGTAGCCAGAGACTCACATTGCTCTTGGCTCTTAATCTCTGAACTGTGGGACTGTCTACATTTGTTTCCTTCTTTTTTCCTTCTTAAAATAGGTGGGACTGAATTAAGCTTGCAAACTCAGTCATTTATCTAGTGTTCTCAAGCTCTTGCCTTAATTGCTAATTACTTATTTTAGCTTCTGCTCTCATTAGTTCAAGACTTGGAGCAGTTGTATGACATATGGCTAAAAAGTCAAAAACCAGAAAAAGGAGATGATACAGCTGCTCAGGCAAACAAAGAAAATGGGAAGCAAATTCACATGCCAACTGACTATGCTGAAGTTACAGTAAGTAATCATAGGGATAATCCTAAATCCAAGCATGGGGGTTTTTGTTGGGGTTTATTTCCCCCCTCAGTCAGTAATTTAGTGTTGTTGCCTTTATTTTCTTGGTGCTTCCTTAGTCCACTGATAGCTGCACTAAATGCAAACAGTAACTGACACTGTAAAGCAGTTCTTCCAAAGCCAGTGGAGATCATAAACTTCAGGTGATTGTTTAAATAACTACATCTGCTTATATAAACAACTTACAGGCCAACATAAAGAAAACATTCAATATGAATTAGGAACATTTCTGCGCTTAAAGCATTGAATTCTCAATGTTCTGTTTTCAAATTCCTTGTAAAACAGGTGGATTTTCACTGTTGGATGTGTGGGAAAAACTGTAATAGTGAGAAGCAATGGCAGGGTCACATTTCTTCTGAGAAGCATAAAGAGAAGGTTTTCCACACTGAGGATGATCAAAACTGCTGGCAGTATCGCTTTCCAACTGGATATTTTAGCATTTGTGATAGGTATGTGGTTTTTAAGATGGCAAAAATGATGAAAAATGAGAGTCTAAATAATTAAGGCAGTTACTAGTTTGACAAAGTTTCTAGTATTTCTTGCTTTGCATACATCTTTCAACAAGAAACTAAGTAATTAACAGTATTTTAACGTACTTTAGAATTCAAGGAATGACAAGGTGCCCAATTGTGGAACGAAATGAAGTGCCTGTGTGATATTAATAAAGGGTTGCAAGTTCATGGCAGCAGTGAAATGAATATTGGTGGTATTATTGCGAGTTTACTAAGGCACCTGCATATTAATTATGTGTAGGCCACAAGAACCTAGTGCCTAGCTGGACAGTGATACTGGAGCTTTAAGGCAAGTAGAAATGTTAGCATCAAACTGGATTTGTTAAAATTGAGTGCTTGTTATTAGAAATCACCTATGAACACGTTGCAGAGAACTTCCAAGATCTGTTGGTTTTCCCCAGCATTGGTTGGATGTTTTGCTGCTCGCTTTAATTCTTAAATGCAGCCTGGCAGGACTGCAGAAGACTTTTTTTGTAAATCTCTTGAAAATTCTTTCCACTGTTGGAATCTTTTTGGAAGGCTAAAAATTTCAGCCTGCTGAAGTTAAAGGTTCAGATTGCTGGTAGGGATACCTTTGTTACTCCATTTCCAGTTAAAGATTTTGAGTGCCTTAGAGATCTTGAGAAATTGCTCAGTTATTTTTCATTTGCAGTCTTTGCATGGAAGCTTACATGCCCCTTTGCTAAATTTTTAAGTAACATTTTAAATGTATTTGATGTTTTGAACATAACAGACCTCAGATATGCACTATAAAATGAATACAAACTGGCATGCCAAGTTGTACTGAGTGTTCTAAAACCAAATTTACTTAACAAGGTAATTAATTGGAGTTTTTATCAATGTAATTCTTTAGCTTAGTGACTTAATTGATAAGGTATTAATTAATATAATGAATTTGAAGGTTTCAAGCCTTAAATGACTCAGTAAAGCAGGAGCATGAAGAGCAGGAAGAAAAGAGTCATCTCTTGTCCTCTAAATACTTGACAGCTGGGACAGAAAAATTCACATGCCAAACAGCATTAATATCACCTTACTTTAAAAGTAAACACTCTTCTGAGTTTTTTTGTCCTTAATATGTAGTGTATTTGAAAGATACGCTCTGAAGAAAATCTAGGCAAAATAGGGATCACAATAATTTTATGAAAACACTATTTAAAATCTGTCTTAACAGATATATGGCTGGTACTTGTACTGAAGGAAACAACTGTAAATTTGCCCATGGAAATGCTGAACTCCGTGAGTGGGAAGAACGAAGGCAAGTTTTAAGAATGAAGCTCAGCAAAGCAAGAAAAGATCACTTGATTGCTCCCAGTGATAATGATTTTGGAAAATATAGTTTTTTGTTTAAAGATTTAAACTAATACTGAGATGACACATACATGTTATCAGCTGGAAGCATAAACCAGAAAATTTGACAATAATCAAAAGCATGTGACAGAAAAGCTGCAGGTTTTCTGCTTTTATTGGCATATATTGTTCCTCCTGAACAGCAAAGTATAGTAGATTTAGGGGGATTGAGCAGACCTGTCTATGCTCTCATGAAACAGAGTGGTGATTAAAAAAAATCTCAAGTATTATGTGCTTACTCACCTTCTGTTGGACAGAAAGTTAGGAAATAGAAGGGGGGAAGAGTGGTTATAATATCTAGGAAGCCCCCTAGTCTCAGACCTTCAGTTGAAAAACTTCAAGGTATTCAAGGTATTGCAAAACAGAGTGTTATGGGCTAAGAAAATGATGGATGAAAATTCTTCAGATCTTTTAATGGAGAGGATTTGTTTAAAACAAAAGTTTGCTACTTATCTATATGTAGGTTGCTAAAAAGGATTTTCTTATTAAAGATTTTAAACAAAATAACCATTTAACTACAATATATGTTGAATGGGTATTTTTTCTCTATTTGTATGTTTCAATATAATTTACTGAAAAAGGCTCTTGGGAGGAAAAAAGTATTAATTTTTGAAAATGAAGTAGTTAAAATTCTGTTTCTTGGTCTTTGCTGTTTAAATGATGATTTTGAAAGATTACACTTGTATGTCAGTATTGTGTATTATTGTATGGACTAATGTTGCCTGTAATAAAGAGAACTTTACACAAAGCTGTTTTCTGCATGTAGCCTCTCAGGACCGAGATTTTTGTGAAAACAAGCAATGATTTGCCAGTTAGCAGAAGCTTGAGCACCTGTAGCCGAACAGTTACTCAGTTGGTATGTGTGTCGCTTGTTGCGGTTTTCTGTACTGTCATTAGCTCGTGGCCTCGCTCAGCTCCCCAAAATGGTCAGTAAATTGCAATGGAGACGGGCAGTGTGGAGCTCCGCGGGGCTGGGACACGTTGCCAGGGGCTGGTTCTGCCCCCCCGGCTTTCCTGCAGAGCGCAGGGCACGGATATATCTGTGCGGGCTGCGGTGGCTCCGGAGGGATGAGCCCCTGGGCTTTACAGTCACGGGAGCTTCCCTTGCGTTTTGGCTTCTCTGCAGATCCTGCTTTCAGCTTTCTTTGTGTGTTTGCTTATGGCCATTTTTTTTACCCAACCAAGCCGCTCTCATTCATTCAAAATAGCTAAAGCTAGGTTTCTTTCCCCCCACTCCCATAGCTGATTTCTGCCTCTCAAAGAGTGTTATTCTCTGTTCCTGGCTGACCGTATATAACTAGAAGAGCTTTAAGTGTGACCTCAGTAGTTTGAATGTAGTCACTGGGCATATATCGTGTTATGTAAAAGGTGTTGAACCAAAGTGCAGTGATACCCCTAACACTACGTGGATGCTGTGTCCTTTTGATTTCACAAAAAAAGCACAACCACCTCGAAACCAACACGTTCTGCAGCTCCTTCCCGGCCGGGCTGCGGGACCCGGGAGCGCAGGGGAGCGGGGGCAGCGCTCACATTGTTTGTGATAAACCGACCGCGAGACACAGTACTGTGGACACTGTTATTTGTGTGACAAAACCTGATTGTATCGTGTGCCTTTCTGAATTGTTCGTTTGGGTTTTGGGTTTTTGTTTGTTTTTTTTTTCCCTTCTCTCGATTTTATGCTCTCATTGTTTAATTGTAAGTGCTCTGTAAATCACTGGAAGTAATTCTAGACAAAAACTAAACATGACCCCCTTGTTCCGTACGGCCGGTGTGCGCTCTTTCCTG
>VXBX01002677.1:44836-76679 GCA_013400415.1 Scytalopus superciliaris | reverse complement strand
CTGCAGGGAGGGGCCCGGCTCTGCTCGGGGGTGCCCAGCAATGGGACAAGAGCAACGGGCAGGAACTGATGCTCGGGAAGTTCCCCCTGGCCATGAGGAAGAACTTCAGTGTGCACGACACACCGGGACAGAGACCAGAGAGGCTGTGAAATGTCCCTGAGTGTAGATATTCCAGAACCATCTGGACACGGTCCTGTGCCATGTGCTTTGGGGTGGCCCGCCGTGGTCCCTTCCAGCCCGACCCGTCTGTGATGCTGTCACAGGCGCCCCGCGGGGATAAAGCTGCTCTTGCTGCTCCACAGGGTAATGGGACCCTCGCCCTGCCCCAGAAGGGCTGAGGGGCTCGGGCTGAGCTCTGCCCTCAGCACCGGCCTGCGGAAAATGGGTCTCTGATGGCTCCTGTGCTGGGGCCGTCACCCCTTTGCCCGCACCAGCTTCGGACAGACGGGTTTGCGGTGTCTCCCCAGCGTGGGGTGCTCCCCGTGGGAGCCGCGGCTTCCCTGCCTGCAGGAGCGGCCCTGGTTCCTGTTGGCCCAGCGCTGGTGTTGGCCCCTCAGACCGGGCCTGAACCTCCTCCAGGGGTCTTGGGACAAGGTGACCCTGTGTGGTTCGAGTCACACGATATTTAAGAACATCTACTGCCCTTGGGGTTTAATTTTGAGAGTGGGAGAAGGCCATAAGGAACAGTAAGGCTGTTCTGCATGTGTGTCCCTATTCTGAGGAATCTTGACAAAGTTTTGTTCCAATAAACACTTAATTCACAGGTAATGCTTCTGAAAATGCTATGGCCTTCATTTCTCACCGACGCACACAGGATTTATCGCTGAATTAGAGTGAATTTTAAGCCTGTCAATGAGTGTCTCTAAATAGCTGTGCCTCCTTTCCAGCAGTTTGTCTCACAGTAGCCAGATAATGTAGCTGGAAGTGTAAAGCCCTTGCCATATTTCAGAATGTTTGGTGAAGGATTTCTGGACATAATCACCTCCCTGATTAACTGTCCATTACTAAAAAATTACACTTACACCGATTTTTCTTTTTTTTCCTGCTCTCCTTTACTGAAAACCTGCCTGTTCCTTTGATTTTACTGCCAGCTCTGTTTGAGAGCTCACAGATGGAATGTGCTTCTTGACACCTGTACTCTGAACAGGAAGTTTGATTAAAGGGGTTCGGCCTTTCAGGTTGTAGCTAAATAGGCAAACTGATACCAGGATGTTCCCTGTTCAGTTGCTGTCAGAAACACAGAAAATTCAATTGTAAAAATTTCACGTGCAGTTTGGAGGGTGGTTAATTGCATATGTTAACTGTGAGTACAGGACATAGTTTTCCACCACGTGTCAGCATGATTTACAAGCAAGACAGCACCACAGCATAGTTACCACCACTAACTATTCTTATAGTTTATGTCTTTCAAGATCAATGGATAAAAAGTATGGAAAGGGAAAATTCCTTTACTACAGGGCAATCCATTTGTGAGGTATTGGATGTTTATCCAAGTGATTCAAGAAATAGCCAAATGAGACCTGACCTAGCATGGATTTTTATAGAAAGCCTGTGGTTTAGAACCTGAATTATTTCTGGCACTATGCAAATGTCTTTGATAACTGCAACTCTGAGGACCTTGCAGTCAAAGGGACAGGTCCTGGTCAGGGTTTTAATAAACAGTTTGTGATTATCATGTTTGTGTAATCATTTCTTATGTAATCCTCAGTTTATACGTGTCTAATTTTTAGGGGTTCTCTTAGTAAACCTGGGTATTATGTCAAGGTATTCTGTTATGCATTTGGCATTGCAGAGGGAGTCACTACTGAGCAAGTTACCTTAAGCAGCTGGTAGCTATTGGGTTTTTTTTATGCTTTGTTTTTTAATAATTACTGGAGTTTTTTTCATATTTGAAGGTAGTCGTGTAGTTCCTGACTCACTCATGTCACGGGACTTCTGCTGATGTGTTTTATTTACACTGTCTTGCAATTTGGAGCCAATTCAGTATCTTGTTTTTAAGGCTTGTGCTGTAACTCCTGAATGAATTGTCCCCTTTCAGTTTAATTCAGTAGAGGAAGCAGAGCTTTAAACATATGGAGGTTGTCCATTTTCATTAAACTAGTCAAAGAGGAGAAATTCTAGTAGATATCTCCAAAGAAGTAGGTGTGAGATCAGCAGCTGCTGCTGTGTTGCACTTTCAGCACCTGGTCAGTGTGTGTTGATGACCTGTGAGCCAGAGCTCACCCCAGAGTTGTGTCCCGTCCAGCTGGCAGGTAGAAATCATGGGAAGAGGCTGCCAGTTTGGATAGACACAGGGCAGAGGAATGGGAGGGAACCAGATGTGTCGGTTGGGAAATGACCTAAGAACCTCAGGGGTGGGGAAGGAGGTGCTGCGTCCTTGGTTGGGGCAGAGGGGAAGAAACTGCAGTAGAAGTCTATAGAAGAAACTAGATTTTTGATCATCTGTGTGAAAAATGTTGTGAAGTAGTGGAATGAATGAATTATAAACATGAGGAACCATTTTCAAAATTCTAGATTTCGAAGCAAATATTTTCCCTTACATACAAGTTACGAATTTCCATAGCTTTTAGGAAATATACTGGGAGCAATTCTAAAATGTTGAGCTTTAAGTGTGTGCTTAATAGCCTGGGAATGAGACAAGAGTGTGGCTTTTTGTTGTATTGTAAAAATAAAGGTACTTCTTAAAAACCAGAAAGATTGTAAAGTCTGAAAATGTGGCAGAGCTGTTAGGAGGTTGTGAGTTGGACAGTGTTTGGGACTCAGTAATGCTATCACAGTTACTAAAATTTTAACCCGAGAAGGATCAAATATCAGAGAATAAGATTTTTGCCTTAGCTTTTTATTGCAAGACAAAGTGAAAAAATGCACAGTCTTCCCTGAAACTTCCTGTCACATTAAAAATCATGGCAAAGTTGAGCACTACAGTGGTGTGGTCCAGTTTTCAATCTGACTTGGCTCTGGTGTAAACACAGTCAGTGAAAAATGTTTACAATTAAGAGAACATAAAAAGGGAGTACAGTCATTCATTTGAATTTATGGCAGTTTATTTTCCCTCAAGTTCTGAACTCCCTGGAAATGCTGAATTCTGGATTGTTTGATTGCTGATTTAATAGAAAATGGTTTCTTGGGTATTTGGTTTATGTTCTTGGTATTACTAGCCAAACTCATTTCTCTAAGGAAATAATCTATCTTAGTCTCTTCAAATTTAGACTCTGTTGATTTTGTCCTTGCATTGAAGAGAAAATGTGCCCTGAACAGTTTGCAGTCCCTACTCTAGTGAATAAAATAAACTTAACACACATTTACATGGTTTTTCCTAGCAAAATATAAAAGAACAGAAGTGTAGAATAGTTTAAAACAAAGCATAAGGCAGGGTACTAGTCTCTTTACATCACAAAACTTTATGACCAGTGCCTCTTTTCTTGTTGGGGTGCTGTCACCTAAAGTACAAGTGTTAAAAGAGGATGAGGCCAGGGAAGAAATCCAAAGAAATCACTCTCCCTGGTAATTTTATGCTCTGTGGCAGCCAGCCATGAGCGTGTGAGCTGATGTACCCATAGACACAGTGCATGGTATCACAGCGTGCCTTTGTGAAGCCTGTGCAGGGAGTTCTTGAGATTTTATGGCCTTTCCCAAAACTAACTCAGATACTGTGAGCTGTAGTCGTTTGCATCACTTTCCAAAGTCTTGTCATTGCATGACTTCTGCTAAGAATAAAAATTACAGCTTTGGGCACACTTTTTAAACCCCCTGCTGGACAGTCTCCATGACCCCTCTCACTGTTCCTCCTGCAGCCGAGCAAAGGATGTCACAATGCCAGCAAAGCTTCCCGTGAACTTTTTCCCCACGACATCCCCAGTCATTGACCTGTTCCGGGGCCAGTTGGACTCTGCGGAGCAGCTCCGGCAGGACTCGGAAATCGTGCTGTATTTCTTCTACGCTCCGTGGTGTGGGCAGTCCATTGCAGCCAGAGAAGAGATACAACACGTGGCCAGCAGATTGTCAGACCAGGTAACTCCAGAGAACGTACCAGTCAAACGTGACCTGATCGCTTTTTAAGTGTCCAAGCTGATGCTCATCTCTGTCTTCCCAGAGCCAGGAGGACTTCAATGCCCACATATTTGGGTAACTCAGCCAGTGGTCTCGATTTTAATTCAGTATACAGAGTGTTAGAAAAAATGGAGACAAGAGGAGCTCTGCAAGTTTCATGTTGTAAAGTGATCTCAGATTTATTCACTTGCCTTCAGAGAGAAATTTCATGGAGATTGTTTGCAGTTCCAGGATCCTTGGGGACACGGGTGATCATATAAGACTGCTTTCTAGCAGTTGTGTGCCTGTGAACACTTCACAGGTGCAGCTGTCCTAAACCTCCATTCATTGAGCTTCAGTCTGCAGAAAATGTAATTAATATGGATTATGACTAAATTAGTAAATTTGAAGGATTTATATTCATAACCATAAAAACTAGAAAGAATAGTGACCAAAAGGATTGCTGTTGCAAAATGACAAAGAAAAAAAGGGTCTTTGTGTGATAGAATTAAGAGGAACAGATCTGGAATACTTAGGTGAAAAGGCCCTGAAAATAGCATTTGGAATGGATTGGAAAAAGTACAGCTTGGATGAAAAAGTCACTTTGTTAGTTGTGAATTTTTACCTGCTTTGCAGGTGCTGTTTGTGGCTATAAATTGCTGGTGGAACCAGGGGAAATGCAGGAAGCAGAAGCATTTCTTTTATTTTCCTGTGATACACTTGTACCATCGGAGGTAAGATTGCATATGTATGGTCTGGGTTTTTTATTGTTGTTTTGGGGAACAGAGATATATAAAATGCTGCATTTTGAAAATGTTACTTTTATGGCTGTAGTAAATAGCTGTAGAGGAGGAGATTCTGGGTGAAGCTCATCCTGTGTGCTGCTCAGGTGCCAGGTGGGGCTGTAAATTTCAGTTAAATGACATGCTGGGCAATTCTTCCTTAAGGAAAATTTGTTTTGCCTGTGCATCTTCTCGAAGTTCTGCCTCCAATAAAAAGTAAAGAATTCAGAGTTATATATTAATTTCAGTTGTCCACTTGCTCTGTAGATGGACTATATCAACTGGTCCCAATTACTTACAGCAACAAAGAATGTACCTTAGGGTTGTTGAAATTAATGTAATTTAAGTGCATATTTAAATGGCACTACGTACTGAAGACCTTCTTCTAAATTTGAACTTTGCACTCACTTTTTATGCTCCAAATGTTGAGATACCATTGTATAAAATTTTATATAATCTCATTTTTATTTTTTAGTATTTGTATGTATTTTTTATTTTTTTTCTCTTTGTGTGGAGCAGAAGGTAAGGAAGCACACTTTCTGATGCCATGTACAGGAGTTCATCCCTTGCATTGTACTTGTGCACTCTAGTCTTGAACTGCAGCTCTCGTTCATTACAGAGGCTGATTATGTTTGGGGAGGGGATTTATATATTGAGGAGGAACAGTCCTGGTCTTTGTTAGCTGAACTTGGAATAGACACAGGTGACACTGGCATAACTCAAACAGCAATACAAGAACCTTACAATCCCACTTGGATGTACATTGACTTAAACTTACTTGATCTTGAAATTACAACACAATAGATGGATGCACTTGGGTATTATCAGTAACTTAAAACAGAGTTGCAACAAGATGAGGTGTAAATCCATACTGATACTTCATAGAAACCTCAAAGGGTAATGCACCCCTCGTGCCTGAGCTATTAAACCTTGAATGTGGTGTCCTGGGCATGTGACATGTTGAAGCACTGTGTGTTGCAGTGAGGAAAAGGTTTGTAATAAACCAGTGTAGGATGTAGAATAATCTAGTGGGCTCTAGAAGAACTTCAGAGCACTTGAATAGAGGTATCTCAGTGTGAGTTTGACATTTTCCAATGTGTACAAACTATATGATCTGTATTAAAAATGCATCGCATTACATTCTTCAGTGGAAATGGACTAATTCTTCATGCCTTTTGTGTTTGATTTCCTTTTGGACAATGATGCTTTGTCCAACCTAATGATAATAAATCAGATGCAGGATGTCAAGGGGATAAGGGGAACCTCTGGAAGTTGTAGCTGCAAGACCCAGCCCACCTTGTGTTTTAGCACTCCTAATGTGGAGTGAGCTGTTTTATCAGATGGCAGGGGGGAGGTCTAGATTTGCTGAGTCTGAGCAGTGGGACTGGATTTGTCCTTGCTTTACTGATTGCTTCCCATAAAAGTCTGTGTAAAAATACTGCACCTTTCCAGGTTTATACTGTTTGAGATACTGAAAAATCAAGTGAAAATAGTGATATTTTTCAGATCTGTATTTTTAAGTCACATGTATGTAAGTCACATTTATTGGTCACATGAATCAAGGGGAAAGATATGTATATATTATATAATTTATACCTGCATTTCACCAACTGTAACGGGATTCAGAAGTGGTCTCCATCCCTGTGTCCTCACCAACACACTGCCCCTTCCCACAGACAGTGCCTCAGTGGCTGGGATTCCTGTGCTGGGATTCCCTCTGGTAACTCAACTCCCCATCAGTCACGGGATCCGCTGGTAAAACACGGAGAGCAATTCCCTAGAGGCTGAGCATGCTGTCTGTGTAACTCCCATCTGCCACCCCCAGGAGGGACTCTCTATTGTTACTTTAAGTCTTAATGTTCTATTATTTTTTTTGGTACTAGTTTTGGACCAATTGAATACAAAGGCCCTATGAGTGCTGTTTATATTGAAAAGTTTGTTCGCCGGGTGATGACACCACTACTCTACATCTCGTCTCGATCAAAATTACTAGATTTCCTCTCAAATTATGAGGTACTTGTCTCTCTTCTCTAGCTTTACCACTGTGGTTCAGAAAGAGTTTGACTTGCTTAAGGATTAAATTTGATCTGCTCCAAAGTACTAGTTTATTTTCAGGATCCTGAAATCAGTGCCCTATAAATTTGTTAAAATCATGAAAATATGAAATGACAAATTCATAATGTTGGTTCCCTGTATAGTTGCTCTTATGATTTAGTGATGCTCTTAATTTACAGTACTTTAGAGACAACAATCAAAGCTGTTACCTCACCAGAACATCACATGTGAACAAGAAAGGAGGAAGAACTCTTTTCACAAGAATCTTAAGTCTAAGCTGGGACAGCATTTGAAAAATATAGAACCATTACTTTAGTTTTTAAAGGAATGTTAAACCTTTCTAGTAGGATAAGTCTGTTAAGTAAAAACAAGTGTGAAATCAGTTGAAATAAGAGCTCCTAACCACCTTTTATGGGGTAATGTCATGATTTTAATCCACTGGAACATGGTGTTTTATTAAATTTTCAGTGTGGTGTTTTCAGAGGTTCCAAGATTGGTAGCAATACTAGTGGATTAATAACTTCCAAATAGATAACATACTTACAACAGAGTCATTTATAGTCCCCTTGATAACTGTTCAGTTCTGTAGTGCACAGTGGAGAAATACTGTAATCCTATAAACCCCAAGCTAGCCTGGAAAAACCAGGTCAACAAGTTGATGCTGTAGCAGTGGCTACAACGTGTGAGGGACCCTCCAGTGTCTCAGAGTGAAGCAGATCCTCTGGGAACTGTTCCAGTGACTGGTTCTGCTGCAGGATGGAGCAGGACCTGCATATTCAAAGGCAGCTGTCACAGCGAGAGGGGACACACACTGCTGTTACCATGGGCAGGTGCTGTGCCAGGAGCTGTTAATGGGTTTGGTTTTCCAGTGTTTTAAGCATGGACTCTGAGTCAGGAGTAGTGAGTGGTGTGCCTGTCTCTGGTGCTGATACTTTCTGTGGTCACAAGCAATTCTGTTTTCCTCTCACTCCTTCAGTTTTGCCATTCTAAAACATTTTTTATAAAACATTTTTTTGCCTCTTACAGTGATTTGGAAACAGCCATGCTTGGGTTTTGGTCTGTGTTACATGAATTATTTCTTGGTAGTCTGCAAGAGATAACTAATAAGCATGTTTTCATTAAGTTTATGTTTGCTTTACAATAAGCAGTTCACTTTCATTGGAAAAAGACTAAGATAAAAGACAAATTTAGGGGAGAACAGAAAATAGTTTTTAAATACTGCTTAGCAGTTGAACAGATTTTTGTTTCTGGTTTCAAACTTCCCCCATTCCTGTGCCTTGAAATTCTGTGGCTCCAAATGCCAAATCTCTGCTTATGTTCTGCATTTGTTGTTTCTTTTTTTTTTCCTAAATGGCCCAGGGGTAGAGTCTGATCTGTCGTGGTGCCCCACAGTCATTTAAGGCATTGGTGCTCAGTATCCTGCCTCTGTAAAGTTAAGCAGGAAGGAGAAAAGGGGATTAAAAAATGACAGAGAACATGGAAGAAACAGAATTCTTTATGGAGGGGGATGGAGAAGAAGACATGGTCAAGCCCAAGGGAAAAAGTTAGTTTTATGCCAGAAATAAATAGGTTCTTTCATAATTTTAAACAGTTAGAAATGTGAACAGTTCTAATGTCTTCCATGCAACCCGAGAAACTTTATACCATCTGTAGGAGAAGATACAGGCCAGGAGTGACTCCTGTGTTTAAGAAGTGAGAAAGTTTGGGGAATAGAGTAGATTGCAGGAAGTGCACATATGGCACAAACTAGTTGCTAGTTTGAGACCCTTGGCTAGTGTCTTCCTTTGATTTTTGATCTTCTGTATATGAAACCTACTAATTTTCAGCGTAAGGAAAAGGACAGAAGACTGTCCAGGATTGCTCCCTGGGCACTGTAACCACTGCCTACTGCTGGATCATGTTTTTGTGGTGTCCTCATTGCAAAGCTGATTAATTTGAAGCTCAGAAGAATTTCTGAAAGATTTGTCATGGTCAGGATCTGATTTTCAGCCCTGTGTTCTGCCAGCGAATGGGTTCTGCAAACAAAAAGAAATACTGGTGAACAGAATCCAGCTAAATGTAAACACAAGTGGTGTTTGTTCCTTAGTGTTTTGTCCCTTCCTCGACCCGATCACGACTATCGTGACATGCTGTGTTGCTCTCACAAGAGGGCGCTCAAGCCCTTAGAAAACAGGTCGGGTTGAAGACGCCGAAGTTACGATGTGCCTTTTCTCATACTATTTAAGCTTTCTTTCTTTATGGTTGTGAAATGATACTAGTGCAAAATTAGAACTCGATAAAATTTAGAGTTTAATTTTTGAGAGCAAGGAAAATCCCATTTGGGAAGCAGTTAAAATCTTGGAATGTATAGGCGGATCTAAGAGGAGAAACACACGATCCCAGCCATAACTCAAGTACCTGTAATCAGACTTTGATTGTTTTCTCAGTTGCAGAGATGGAACAGTTTCACTTTAATCCAGACTGGCCCATCTCATTCTTCATCTGCCTAACCCATCTGCTGGAAATGGCCTCATCCTCCTAAGGCAGGGGAGGAAATATGAAGCCCCTATAGTTAGACAAAAGGCTTCACTCATTTAGGAAAATTAAATGTGCCCAGGGAGCACATCATTTTCTGGCTTCAGGAGAGTTGGTCTCTCTGATGTAGCTGGTGTGTGTCCTAACACGATGTCAGCTTTCTGCTTCACTCCATGTGTGTGGAAATGCTTCCTGAGCATTAGCCAGCTGTGTAGGGTCTGGCACAGCAGGGGATTCACCTTGCCTTGGGGGGGTGGTAAATGATGGTGTGAGAGTTTGCTTTCAGTTCTGGGTACACAGCATTTTCAACATCCTTGGAAAATGAGCAGACTTTCACTTGTAAATTTAATTAATATCACTCAACACTTTCTTTGCAGTTCTGCAGTATAGATTTACTGGTATGTCATACTGATGCTTCTGTTCCTCAGAGAAAACACATTCCTTTCCTCTTGCTGTTTTCCTTCCTGTGTTCACAAAGTGAGGCAGGAATTGCCTGCCTGCACAAGTCAGAGATTCTTTAAAAAATCTTCTCTCGTACTTGAATGTAGTATAGCAAAACATGTTAAAAATTACAAATTGAGATAGAAATAACTTGATTGAGTATTAAAAACATTTACCTAATTGTAAAAGCTAGTCAGTAATCAGTAACTTGTGGTTTTTTTCCTATTCTCTGCTCCCAGTATTCCACATTTATTGGCCTGTAAATTTCAGAGCTCTTTCATCACAGAGTCCTTTAATACTGTCTTTCTGCAACTCTTTGAGCCAGTTGTAGTTTCTCACCCTTTTTCCTCACTCTTCTCTCCCTTTTCTGAGGGAGTGCTTATAGGAATGTTGAACTCCATGAGTATGAGTAAGAGCCTGACTGACTCTGGCTGCTGAAAAACACTAACTTCTACCTGTAGTTTTTTGTCTTTTCTGCTAGTCTAGAAAAGGACCTTCAATGTTATTTCTTACCACCTTAGTTTCTTCCAAGGTGCTTAGTAACTTCTTGTAGACTTTGTGGAGCTACAGCCTTCTGCATGGAGAAGGTCACCTTCATGCTTGCTCATCCCTTCAAAGAACTGTGGTGCATTTGAGGTGTGGTTCAGGAGTAAAACCATGCTGGTGCTTCTCCAATAAGAATTACTCATATGAAGATCTCTGATAATTCTGAGTTTCCATGAACTTGCTGTTTTGCAATTGTTGAGGTTCTTGTCAAGTCTGTTACTTGATTTAATTGCACCACACACCACTTTCAATTCCTGTGGTGCAGACACCAAGCCAGAAATAGGCTCCACTACAGTTAATGATTTTGTATTTCCATACATGAGTGTCACTAGGAGATGGTACTAATAACTCTTCACTTCTGACATCCTCAGGTTTGTTCCAAAGCCTTTCCTGTAGACACTTGGTTCATCTTTCTGAACAAGAGTTCTTGTGTTTAGCACTCATTCCTGAAACAGAATTCCTCCCTTAAAAGAGCAGGTCATGAGCTGGAATGGGAAATGTTGTTCTTGGTGAACATCCTGAGATCACTGTTTCATACTGAATTAGGTCAATTTGTATGGCTGATATGAACAACTGAATTCATATTAATAATAACAGGTAAAATGTATGCACGTGTTTTAAAGAGAAATTAAATTTTTATATGTAAAACTCAACAACAACAAAAAAACCCCCAGTCTCTGAAATACCAGATGAAGATATTTATGTGAGAATATGTATTTGCCACACAAGTGGGTGCTCAGTGAGTCTGGAATCTTTTGTACCACAGCAGTCCCTGGGGTGCTCTTGCTCTGTGTACCAAGTGCTTTCTGTGTGCACTGGTGGAACTTAGAAACAAATAAAATGACCAAATTCCATCACTTACCCTGTCCTGAAAGTTTGTTAAGCCATTTTGAGTGATGCATTAAAAACATAATTTAATAGTAATTTTTAATGCAAAATTTAAACCCAAAACTTAACTGAAACATTGGAACAAGAGAAGTCTAGACTAAGCACCTCTCTGTTCCAAGTCAGCTTCTCCCAGATTCTCTTCCTGAATTTAATGTGTTTCTATTCTGAAAAATCACATTTGACATTCCAAGTCTAAAATAAATCTTTATGATGCTTGTCTTTCTTACCTTGGTGCTGGAACTGACTCAAAAAATAGTTGCAAAGCAAATATTAATTGTTTTAGTGAACTTTAATAGCTAACATGGGAAATATGCCCTTAGAAACTTAGTATCCATAAATCCCTCTCTCATACATGGCTTTTGAATGACAACTTTAGAACAGTTTTCTATTCAGTCTTTAAATATTAAATTTTTTCTTGCAGCATAAAGTGACTGTTCTTCAGTAATTTGTCTTTTAAGAATCTGTTGTGTTTTACTGTAGGTGAATAAATGCTGTCCTGTATATTTGTACTTGAAAACAACTTAAATAGGTCTAATTCTTATTATTTCAGCCTGGAGTTCTGGGATATTTTGAATTCAATGCTTCACCTCAACCACCTGGTTATTTAACATTCTTCACATCAGCATTACATTCATTAAAGAAAGGTAAAAGCTTCATTTTAGCAATTTAAGGCATCTGTAAATGAGCTGTGTATAAGGGCTTCAGTAGTTTTTTGCAATGTTTTGCAACTTGAGAATTAATCCCTTCTGTGTGTTTTTGATGTTGGTCTAATTACGAGACTGTCTCATTCCACTCCAAGGATTTCTTACATTAAAAGCTTATTATTATGTGATCAGCCATCATGGAAAAAGGTGTGTGACAGGCTGCTGTTCCAGGATACTCTGGGATAGAGTTTCCTCAAAACCCCACATGGTGTAGCTGCGACCCACACAGAGCCACAATCACAGTAGCACTTCATTTAGGTGGAATCCAAGAGTCTTTGGTCCTATGCAACATGTGCAGTGTCAGAGGCATTGGCACGAGTTTGGCTGTGTCAGTGCTTGGTAACTGCGCTCAACAAACTGCTTTGCTGGGTGGAGTTACAGAGCTGGTACAAGGCAGCGTGATGGGAAGGGCTTTCCCCCCCTCCTGTTTTACATTAGTAATCTAAAATACAAAACCTTTTGTGTGTAAACATGCAGAATTTGTAGATGATTAATCCCTCTTTTTTGGATCATAAATTCTGGGTTGGACTTTCATAACCTTAGGATTGGCACATTTTGTGCATATTCCTTCCTGTCAGCAAATAAAGGAAATAGATACCAATATTAGTCTTACTTTTTACTGTGCCACTGACGTGATATAGAGCCTGTTCTGTTCTGTTCTATGATTTCATTTATGTGTTGGGACAGTTCTTTGCAACATAAAGATGAGAGACAATGTATCTTTGTGTGTGTGCTTATAAATATAGGATATATGTTTATAAATAGTATTTACTGTAAATGTACATAATTTAAACAGTGTTCATATATGTGTATCTTCATGGCTTTTGAGAGGCCATAAAACACAGCAAGGTGCATCTATGATACTGTATTTAATAAGCAAATCAAGAAATGGGACAGTTGAGGTTCTGAAGGGGTGTGTTCTGAGCCATTCAGTGTGTGTAGCTGTACTCCAAGCGTGGCACTCTGCCCTTCCAGATTACCTTGGCACGGTTCGCTTTGGCGTGATCACGGACAGACGCGTGGCGGAGGAGCTGTCCTTGGAGCGCTCGGGCACCGTGTACCTGCACAGACATGCCAACACATCCCTGGTGAGCTGGCACGGGGCTGCACTGACTCTGGGGCAGCGTGGAGGGGGAGCTCTGTGATACTCAGATGTCACAGAGCTGTAGGACACAGGATGCTTAAGGAGAATGGTTTTGTACAGTAATGCGTGTTTTCATTCTGCCTGTCCTAAGCAGCAGCTGAGACCCCAGCTGATCATATCAAAACTTAAAAACCCAAGCACTTCAGAAATCACCGTACAAAGGTCTTTTCCTGAAGCTTCTGCCTCTTTCAGTGAATTGGAATTAGAAGGCTGCTTGCCTGAGGATATGGACAAAGAGATTTTGTGGAAGGAGAGTAGGAATAGTGAAAACTTGCATTTTGGTTTAAATATATGACAGGACACTGATCAGAAAAATCACACAGATTAAATCAGCTGAATTTGTAATAACTCTTAGTCCATGTGCCTTGTTTTTTGGAAAGCTAAGGCTGAAAACACTGACTTTCAGATTAGCTATTTGACCTAGAGACCTTACCTACCTGTAGTGCTATCATGAGTGGCAGCTCTGTGAAGATAGTATTGTGATGTATATTTCATTTGAGACCAGGGAAAATACGGATTTTTCAGGTGAAATAGCAAAGTACATAAAACAACTATTGTCTGTGCAAATTATTTAAGATAAACTTGCCTTAATTAATTAAAATTAATCCTAGAAGCTAAGAGCACTTTTTATTGTGCATTTCAGTAATTCAGTAGTTTTATGATGCATTCAGCAATAAGAAATGCAGTCTTGATGTTTGGGTCTTTAAAGGCTAATTTAAAATGAGTTAATACAGTGAGTTAGTAGTGGGAAAAAATGTTCTAATATGTGTTCTAATACGTAGTGATACCAACTTAGGGCTCTTTCAATTACAAAGAACATTTCTACTATTGAGTAAAAGTCAAGATTATAAAGATCTAGTGAAAAACAAAGGAGCTTCTCTGGTAGAATCCTTTTTGCTTGTATGTGTTACTGTAATCTGATGAGCATTTGGAAGGATTTTCCAAAGGGAAAGGGTATATGGAATGCTGAGCTATGAAATGTCTAATATTACATTTAGAAAGAGAGTTCTAGTCATTCCAGTAACAAAGCACACCATACTGGAAAACTGCATTCATTACTAAACCAAGTGAAGACACAGAACTGTGCTTTTCCCCCTTCAAGATCTATCCAAAAGACATCATGAACTTCACTGCTGAGAACATCTGCAAGTGGGCTCTGGAAAACCGAGAGATGCTCATCCGCTGGCTGAGACCTCATGGTGGGAAAAGCCTTCTTCTAAACAACGAGCTGAAGAAAGGACCAGCACTTCTCATATTTATACCTTACAATCCCTTAGCAGAAATTCATCCTCTTTTAGATGAAGTAAGTGAAATAATTTTCTTTTACTTCAAAAATAGTAGAACTTGAGAGCTGCAGTCAGGGATCTGAGCTTAATTGTGACAGATACTTTATTGCACTGTTCAAAGTACCCAGTTTTGTTCAAAACCACTTTCTCCAGCCATATTGTCACAACTTGCTTACACTGGTTTGCATCCCACACAACATGCCTTTGTCTCATTCAGCAGTTGTTTAAACTCCTCCTTGACCTCCTCCTTTTCAAGGTGAGTGCTGTGTGAGAGATGCAGGTCTTTGCCAGCTGGAACAAAAGTCCTGGGTGTTTTGTCCACCCCGTTCTGTTTCTCCACTCCCACTGTCTTTCCAGAGGTGCCTGTGCAAGGAAGAACAGGCCTTTTGTAAAAGCAGTGTTATTTGAAATATGGCCTAATCAAAAAAATACTCAGAACCACTCTGATTTTTATAGCCTGTGCATTCCATAGTCACCTTTCAATTTTCTCTTCCTCTGCCATTATTTCCAGTCTGAACTGCCTAGGACGGGAGAATACAAACATTGCTTCAACAGTCTTAGTGATTGTTACAAAATCTCTGCACCACCTATACCAGAAGAAATCTCTGTTCCCTGGGAACACTTTTGTTTTCTTCTTGTAAAGAACACTTTTCTTTTCTTATTGTATTCTTCTTGTATAAAATAAGGGAAACTCAGGCACTTCTACTCTTCTCATTATTGCTTCATGTAGTGGGATTTAAAATAAAGTGTAATGTTACTGCACTGCAATAAGAGGACCTTATAAGATCAGTGGTGGACTGAATATTAAGTGACTTTTTGTTTTTCTGTGTATTTAATGCTTATATGCTAAAATACCTGAAAATTTAACTTTGTTACCAAGTCAGATACCGATTTTTTGAAAACGCAGAAAATCAGTCAACTTCAGAAATTCTCTCTGTAATTGCATTTAATTGTTGAACCTGCAAGAGAGACCTGCATCTGAGTGAACTATGTGCAGTTAATCTTGATTTTTTGTTTTTCTTTCTTTTGTCCCCCCCCCCCTAGATTACCAAAGTGGCCTTGGAATACCACAAGTGTAACAAAAGCCAGGCACCTGAGCCAGATCTTCAGCACTTAGGAGACACTGAGTCACCAGCTTTTGATTCCTCTGTAACAGATGCACATCTGAAGTTATCAGAAACCTTTTCCATCACCAAGTACCCCTGCTGTAACACGGTGGTGCTTCCACAGTGGCATTCCATCTCCAGAACTCACAATGTCTGTGAGCTCTGTGTTAACCAGACTCTTGGGGTCAAACCAAATAAAGTCCATGTGCCACACTGCAACTTTTTAGAGATAGAAGCAGCTCTGGATTCTTTCTACCTCCAGGAACATACATTTTTTCAAGTTATATCAAATACCATAGAGTGCAGCAATTTCTTAAGTTTCTATAGTCCCTTTAGCTATTACACTGCATGTTGCAGGACAGTAAACAGGCATTTTTTAAGTTTCATTAGTTCTGAGAAGACCATCTTTCAGACCCCCAAAGTAGCATTTTCTTCCCATGGGAAGAAAGATAACACCCAATTTTCTATTCCTCACATTGAGGATAGGAATTGTTTTATTCCTGACCTTAATATTAGTAGTATGAACATTACTGGTCTGAGCTGCAGGACCAACAAAACCTTGAATCTCTATCTACTGGATTCCAATCTTTTTTGGATATATGCAGAGAGACTAGGAGCATCAAGATCTGCTCACCTTAAGGAATTTGCTGCCATTGTTGACATGAAAGAAGAAGTGCACTATGTCCTGGATCAAAATCAGTCACTTGTTGGACCTACCCTGGGTATGGTATCCACTATCCAAATGCTTGAATTAAGAAAATACGTTTCCAAGTATGCCATTTTGAAAAGTGAAACTGTTGTCAACATTGTGGATTGTAGTTTATTCTGTTCTATTTAGTAGTTAGCCAAGCAGTTATGAATGAGTCTCGTGGCTAGGACAGAATCATGTTCTGGGTGACATAAAAACTGTGTTCCCTATACCAAAAGTAACTTGCTTTCAAAGAATGTGTGATTCTTCTCTGCCTGATGGATTGAAGGAATTGGGAAAATCTAAATTAATTTGCTTGTGGGGGAAAAAATAACTATGCATCTGACATATTTGATAGTACAGAAGACATTTGTGTATTAATGGTGGTGTTGATGTTTACTCAGCTGTTCTGTGTACTAAAATATCCCAGAACTTTGTGAGATACTGCCCACTTAGCAGAGACTTCTTTGTTCTCTTGTCTTCTGAAACCAGCTTAAATTGTTGTAAATTGATTTGAAAAGTGTATGTGTTTTCAAGGTAGAGCTCTGAGGTTGTGCCCAGATCTCTCAATGCTCTTATTTCCCGTCTGAATTGGAGGAGAAAACAAAAAACAAAGCAAAGAAACATAAACACAGGGGAAAGAAAGGGGGGGGGAGAAGGGGGAGGGAGAAGAATAAACAAGAAAAAAGGCAACCAACCCAAGGACTGCAGTCCTGACTGACTTAAAACATATGCATTTGCCTGTCGTGCTGATGTGCAAAACTGAGGCTACCTTTGGGAAATACTGAGTTTTTTAATGTTACCTCTCTAAGTAAACATGAAAGGAAAGGAAATTCAGGTGAATGTAGTATTAAAATAAATAGTTCAAGAAGATATATCAATGTAATTCTTATGGCAATGACATTTCCTTTCTGCCATTAATCTAAGTACAAAAGGATGCATGACAGAGCAAATAGCCATGTTCTTATTAAGGGTCACTCCCAGCCCTGTGTCTTGTCTCCATCCCAGTCCCCCAGGAAAAGAGTCTGGCAAAACAAACAGAAGCCTCAGTGACCATAAAAGGATGCTTAGGAAATATTAAGATCAGAACGAGGAGATACAAATTTCCTTCCCTGTTCTGCTCCTGGTACTTTCTGTCCTGAGCAGTTTTCAGGTCACAGGATTTCCTGAGCATGGTGAGGGTTTCTCTGCTGAGTAAGACTCAGAATATTTCTACTCTGCCATTTGATCTTCAGAAAACTTTTGCTTCTACATATTTTGTCAAGGAGTCATTGTGATTTATACCTGGGTTGTGTGGGGGTTTTTTAGTTTTGTTTTACTTCCTTAGGCTACTTAACTTCTAAAATTCTATAGTTACAAAGCAGATCAGCATTTAATACTTTTAACAGATCTTAGTCTTTACAGATGATTTCTAAAAATTCAGGAATGTGTCCTTTCAGTTACTACTTTAATCATGCATCAGTAGTCGAATTCTGGAGATCTAGAAAGAAAAAAAATCCTGTTTTGGCCTACTGTAAGAATTTAATGAATTGCTGAGTAGTAAATATAAAATTAAGTGTGCTGCTGTTTGCATTTCAGAGGTAGACTTGATGATCTGGTATTTCTTATGTCTGTACAAAAATGCAAGTTTTACTTGGACCCAGTTTTTGTACTGGAAATAGAAGTTGTTTCTATTTGATCAAACAATTATTTTTATTGGTTTTCATATTACACCTTTTGCCTTGAACTTTTGTTCTCATTGAATACTCTTATTTTTTAATGCATAGAATATCCAAATGGAAAAGAAGGATATTGTCAACACCTTGCAGCAATTTAGAGAACACGGTGTAGGCTCAGTGTAGCTGAAGGTAGTTGAGGGCTTTGGAGCTTATTTTATATTTTTATCAGTGGTCAGCTACTTGTTAAACATCTTAAAACTAAGAAGGAGGCTGAACAAAGAGGAAGGTGGTTCCTGGTGGACAAAACAGGGCTGGTCAGATTGGCATGGGAAGAGCAGGGTATTTAAAGGTCAAAAAGAAAAGGAGAATTGCAGAAAAGGTAGTTAAAAATGGAAGAATAAATGCAAATAATTCTGGACCCAAATGGAGCCTTCAAGATAATGTAGAAAGTAAAAAATGGAGAGGGGATATTGTTTGTGAGTTAACAGGTATGTGGTTAGATTAGAAGCATAGAGAAATACTATAGTACATTGAGTAGGGATAGAAGCAAGATTAGAGTGTGGCAAGTGAAATGATTATAATGAGACAAACAGAAAACCCAGTGAAACTTTATCTTGTTTTCGCATCAGTTGTGGTTACTCAAGAGTTCATACCAAACTGTCAGAAATTATTGGCATGAAACCAGGTTTGAATTTGTATTTTCTCTTTAAGTTCTTCTGAATTCCAAAGTAAAAACTGCCAAAAATCATGTCTATGGAACTGAAATAACTTTGTTACGTATCAATTTCATTTCAGAGAACTTCATTAAAAATTTCAGTGTTCTCTACAGTCCCTTGAAAAGGCATCTTGTGGATGACCCTTCAGTCCATTTCCAAGAGCAGCATGTGATCACAGAAGTGACTACTCACACCTTCCACGAGACTGTGTTTGTGAGTCAAAAGGTACAGCCTCGTCCCTCAAAAGGTTTCTTGCATAGCATTGCACAGATTTTAATGAGAGGGTCTCAATCTTATTTAATAAGAATTCAAAAGTTTTCCAGTTGCATGCCATGAAATTGCTTTACATAAGATGTCATCCTGAACAGGAGTTAAATTACTCTGATTTTTTAAGTATGTGATAGTAATGTTTAATGTCCATTGTTGTTCAAGTCTGCAGTGAATGTCTGCAGCTCCAGTTGGTTTCCAGCAGCCCTAACTCCTGCTTTGCTAGTGGGAGGCAAAAAGCAGAAGTTTAAACATCATTTTTTTTCTTTATTTTTACTTCCATGTGAAGTAGACAGTCACTGTAAAGTTCTATTCGTTTTCACTTAAAGGGAATAATCCTAAACCAAATCATCTTCTCTGTTTTGTCTTTATGGGAAGAGAATTCCCCAAGAATTTGTGTGTGTTAACTCAGTAGTCAGAGGACATCAGTAAATAGCTTATACTAAAGTTTATTAATATTAGGATATAGTTTACTTTCACATTTTAAGGGTTCTTGGTTTCAGATGTTGTGAAAACTAATTCTTTCTTCAGATTAACTGCAATAGATAATCAGACTTGTCCATTTCATTTTCCAGAATGTCTTGCTGCTCTATTATTCACAGTGGTGTGGATTCTGTGCTTCTCTTAATCACATCTTCATTCAACTTGCTCGACTTTTGCCTCCAGATAATTTCACTGTGGCAAGGTAAAAAATATTCTCATTTCCTCTCTCCAGAATAATGTGAGAACATTGAGGTCATCAGCCTAGAAAATAATTTCTTTTTTTTTTTCTCTACAGTCTTGCAGTAGTAGGTGTGAATGTCATCTGCTTCATTTCCCTTTGAACACAGTATTTTGTTTTCCTCTGTATAAATTTGGGGGCTTTCAGTCTCACTGCAGTAATTACCCAGTTCAATTAAAATGAAATTTTAAACGGTGTCATTAACTTTGAAGGTTCCCAATTTCAAGAAGTGAATCAATAACTTTTCCCCATGTCTGAAAATCTGTAGCAAATATTAATATGCTGTTCTGCTGTACTTGAGAAGTTGGTTGAGACAGGCAAAATGCATCCTTGTTGTGGATGAATGCTGGTGGGCACCACACTGCTGCCTGTGCCAGCAGGACAGGGGAAGAGGAAGGAAGAATGAATCCAAGAAAACTTGGTGTTCCTGCATAACCCAAACATTCTTGTTTGTGTATTTGGTAATACATCAATACTTACAACACCTGATTGAACTTATTCCAGGAGGCAGCATGAGATGTAAAGAAAAAAATAAGTCAGTTACAGATCTGCAGCCTCATCACCTGTTTATCACTGCAGCTTTAATGCTGTTCTCAAGTCTACACCCCTTCTCTCTCCTGTCTTTGCAGTTCCCTCATTTGCTCCCCTATTTTCACTGCAGTGTTACTGATGTGATCATCTGGTTTTTTATAATAAATACTTTGTAATTAATAAGAACTTTACTTGTGATCAAAGAAACCCTAAAATGCAGATTAAAAGGTAACAAGCAATTGACCAAGTGTTTAAGTCACAAAATCTTGTGTTCCTTTCTACTCAGAGCTTTAGAAAAAAAAAAGTGCCATTAAGAATCTGCGTGTTCTTGGAAGAAGCAAAAGTAATTTACTCCCCAAACTACTTGAGGAGACAATATTAGTAGAGTTGTACTTGAGGAGCAAATTAATGAATAGGAATAACTTCAGTCCCCTGTTGATGAAACTGTTAGGCAGGTCTGTCTCAGAGAAGGAAGGTGTGTACACAGTGAAGGTGTGTACATAGTGAGCAACTGCCATTTAACTGCTGGTTGAGAGCACTTGGAATACTGATCATGTTTTTCTAGGAAGAAAAATCCACAGATATTTGTCAAAGAGATTCATCATCTGAAGCTTGGTAATTAATTCTGCTGGCTCAGACACACAACCTATTTTTGACATAGCACATGTAGACTTCCACAGATATGGTTATTTCCTTCCTCCTAATTCCTGAAATGGTGTTTTAGAAGAAAATACCTGTTCTCTTCATCAGTGTGTCTTTTCTTAACAGAATTGATGTAACTCGAAATGACCTGCCATGGGAATTTATGACAGACCGTCTCCCAACCATTTTATTTTTTCCTCATCAGAGGTAATGTAACTCTTTTCCCTGTGGATTTATAAACTTCATTTTACTAAGTTGCAGTAATCACCTGGTTACATATCTTAGTAGAGAAAAAAAGCCAAACAGTAATTATTTTCCACATATGCATTCTTACTTTATGCATATTCTGATTTTTTAAAAAACCAACTCAACCAAAAGTCATGGATTTCCGCCCTTCTCCCTCAAGAAGTCCTGCCATCAGCAAATGGTAATTCAGACTATTGGTGCTGTGCAGTTACTTAACACAAAAGCTTTTAACCTTTGCCTTAAGTTTTGCAATTCTAAATTCATGTTTTAGTTTAGTACAGAAATAGTTTCATTTATATCAGTTCTGAGTCACCCCAACTTCCAACTGATCATGCCCCTGTTTCTTTTCATAGGTACTCACTTTGTCTTGGTCTCTTTTATAAAGCAGCTCCAGATTGTCTCTGGAGTGACAGACTGAATAGTTATGGTAACATTGTTCTTGTAACATTCCAATCAGTTTCATAGAGGTTCCTTACCTCTAGTCATTGTTTTCACTCCTGCTTTTCCTCTCCAGTGTCTTTTACATTTTCTGCATGTGGGTAATCAAGAAAATTACGTTCTGATAGTATTTGTAGTACCCATAGCACTCATATACTCATTTTGGATATAAAGGTGCCTTGTATTAAGGCTTTCTGTGCAGCTTCTTATCCATTTGCCTTACAGGACAATTTTTGCAAACTCACTCTGTCTTCAGTTTCTTTCCATCACACGCTGTTAATGTTTTGTTTTGCTATTTGTTTTAAATAGCCTTTTAGCTTCTTTGATACACACTGTGCTTCTGATCAGTAAGAAAGGACAATGATGTAGTAAAATACCAGCACAGTATAATGAGGCAGTTTTGATTTAGTGTAGACTATTCCTTGCCTAAATCATGCCATGATTCATTAAACTTGGATGTGAGCTGATCGTCAGCTGAGAAACTGCTGATGGTAATTACAAGAGTAACTTGGTCCATCACCAGAAGTCTGCAGGGGAGGAAAAATCATGTTGCTTGCTGTTTCAGAAACAGCTTAATTTTGATGAACAGGAGCCTCACCTGGCTGAAAGTTCTTGAATTGTTGATAAAATATGGTATCTCTCTTCTACCTGAAATGCAGTAAGTAGTTTTCACTACCTAAAATGAACATATTTCTATGTCCTGTATGCTAAGGAGCTGGATTTCACAGAAGCCGTTTTTGAGGGAACTGTGACTGGTAACTGAGTAACTCCCCTGTTCCAGTGCATGGTGTAAGCAATTCAGAGACATAATGTCACACACATGGGACACAAGAGTTGTCCATGGTGTGTGTTGTACAGGAGTAGCAGCAGTAAACTTGAAGGCATTAGGCATTATACTTGAGTCTGGCTTTGCAATGGTTTTTGTCTGGGCTTATCCTATGTCCTTTTTCTGACTTGTGATTAACCCATGTCTGAGTGTATGCTGCATGCCATTAATCTGGTGATGAATTTGACAGTCGAAGAGAATTAAACTAAGCTTTTCTTCTGTTTTTTATGGCTGCCTAATGAAAGGAAGACTGTGCTGCTGATTGGCAAAGGCTAAAGCTGATACAAAGAGCTAAACTATTAGCTGGTTTCCCAGCTACACAGACTGAGGTGGAAGTGGCTCTACTACAATATTCAGGATGCAGTAAATTTGTGTCATATCAGAACATGCAGAGTGAAAGGTTGAAGATGTAACTGATCCAGAACGAGATGGACAAGACTTAGTTCCAGTCTAGTCCTCAGAGGACAGTTTAGACTCACATGTATGCTCAGGGCCCCCAGGGGGCAGTAATTTTAACATTTGACACAGCTGGAGGTTGTGGGTGGTGTCTTTTAGTGGGTAATAGTCTTGAGGAAGAAATTTAGTACTTGCTGCTCTTGGACTCTGTGCCAGTTTAAGAGTACCAGGTTGTGCTGTTGCAGAAAGCAGTGGGCTTACCTTCTCCATATGGTGGGTTTAGTATTCACAGCTTCAGGGAGAAAAAAACAGGACAAAAACCTTGTTTGGTTTGCTTCCTTCATCACCTCAGTGACATAAAGACAAAGCAGGAAGAGGAACAAGGAAAGAAATGTACCTTTTGACAGCAAAAGGCAAACTGCTCCTTGTGATGCCTTTCAGTTGCCAGAACACAGGAAGCTACTGCTTCCAGGATCACATAGATAGGTTCAAAATAGTCATTTCCCATCAGGCAGCTCAAGAGCTCTGGACTTAAATTCTAACTATATATGTAGAATTAGGAACACTTAAATGTTGTCCTTCAACTTACAAATATTAATGTGAGGATGCTCTGATCACAGAAATGCTACCACATGTACTTCAGGCTCATAACCCACGATAGGGATACTTCCTGGTTTTAAGGGTAAAATTTGTTTTCTGAAATTTGACAGAAATTTTTTCTCAAATCCCAATCCCAAGCAGAGATGCTCACAGCACTCAGACTGGAATACAGGTAGAAGACTTCATCAGAAGAAAATCTGTGTGATCTGTCTTTATTGCATAAGTTTAGGTTTCTCTTAGCTGCTGTACTAACCGTACTTGATAAAAAAACCAGGATACCAAGTCAGAGTTGAACAGCAGATAAAATAGATAAAATTACCATTGCTTACCTATCTGAATGTTCTACTAATGACTTGTTAATGTCTTTCTAGGAAGGAGCACAGTGTGAAGTTCCCTG
This sequence comes from Scytalopus superciliaris, assembly GCA_013400415.1. Lineage (NCBI taxonomy): Eukaryota > Metazoa > Chordata > Aves > Passeriformes > Rhinocryptidae > Scytalopus > Scytalopus superciliaris. The sequence continues at coordinate 53,058 of VXBX01002677.1, read as the reverse complement.
AAGACTTTTCAATTAACCTTCCCAATCTCCTTAAATTTATTTTACATCACTCAAGTCTTTCTTCATCAGAGCGCTGTACCAAAGAATGCCGACATACGGAGTCAGTTCTCCAGCAAGGACACATCTCACACTTAGAGAGAGAAATTCAGAAATTAAGGTCAGAAATCAGTGCCCTTCACCAGGCCCATGGTCAGCTGGAAGCACAGCTCTCTGAAGCTCGGAGAGAGGAACAGAGACTGCAGCAGCAAAAACACACACTGGAAAAGCAGCACAAGACTCTGCAGCTCCACAGCGAGCAGTTACAGGCCACGTACGACCAGAAGAATCAAGAATTGCTAGAAATGGCTGAAAAGCTTCAAGAATTAGCTGATGCATCAGAAAACCTCCTTAAAGAGAATGCTTTACTGAGAATTCTGGTGGCATCGAGGGAAGGAAAGCTACAGAGCAGAGATGAAACTAAAGAACCCCTTCAGTCTGAGCAAACACTTCCTGAAGATAACACGTCCCCTTCAACAGCCACTGCCACAGCAGAGGAAGAAAGGATTGATAATATTGGTACCATAGAGACAGAGCACAGTAGTGGAAACAGGACACAATGATTACTTACATAAAGTCAAATGTTTGGGTAGGCATTTATGCAAATTTTATTGACATTCAGTGNGCTTCCCCCCCCCCCCCCCCCCATGATCTAGAAAAAGAAAAATCAAATGGAGTATTTTTGTATACTTGAACAACTTAGATACCCCCATGTTAAGAGGAGAATGGAAAACACTTTCTGCACTTTACTATTGCACTAACTTGCAAACACCTATCCATTTAATTTAAAGATATTGATTTTTAGGGGGAACAGTGTGAAGCACCTCTGATTAAGGACCAGTTATTTTTCACTGGCTATCTCCTACAGCTGCTAAAAGAGAAATTTGACCTTTGATTTATACTTTTCCATAATTTCTGAAGTTTGCCCTTTACACTCTTTGCAGAATTAAAATAGAGATACTTCATGTGTGTAATCAGTAAACTTGAATGGACAAAGTCATCTTGGTACAACTGTTCTGTTCTAGAACTTCAGCACTTTGTATCACTTTTGTATCCTGGTATTCTGACTGTCCTGAAATCCACAAAAGCCATGTGTGAACTGTTCTCTGCTGAAAACTAAAGAAAGTCTTACTGAATTAATCCATTTCTCTTTGATTTACAAGAGGTCTAGAATGCAGCAATTTAAGCATACAGATCTGGCTATACATGCAAGTCTCATGAGACTAGTATCCTAAAAGAGCATGTGTCAGGGGAAGAACATCTCTCAGCTGTACCCCATATGTTGTACTCAAGAGGCAACAGCAGGAGCTTTTTGCTACTGACAGCATTCATTCTGCTTCAAATTACAGCCTTCAATTTAAAAAAAAAAAAGGAGGGGGGGCAAATGTAGCACTAAAAATGCCATTCAACATCTCAGTGTAAAAGGAGACAAGACTTTTTTTTCTAGGCCATTACTGTGTTGCATATAGTTAAAATTCTCAAGCAAGCCTTGCTAGACTTTAGTCACTCCATTATGTAGAGGTATAAGAAGCAAGTTTGATGCTTCCTCTAGAGCTGAATTAAGGCTAGACAATTAAGTGTTTAAAAAATACCAGTATGCAAAGAAGACCATGTACAAAGTAATAGAAAACAGGCAGTGGCCTCAAAGCATGGTGTGCCTACACTAAGAATTTAGAATATGTAAGCTGCCGTTGGTTGCTCAGTGTTGTCCCCCCTTCTCTCCCCAAACCTTTGAAGTCCAGAACTTCCNTCTTGGTACAACTGTTCTGTTCTAGAACTTCAGCACTTTGTATCACTTTTGTATCCTGGTATTCTGACTGTCCTGAAATCCACAAAAGCCATGTGTGAACTGTTCTCTGCTGAAAACTAAAGAAAGTCTTACTGAATTAATCCATTTCTCTTTGATTTACAAGAGGTCTAGAATGCAGCAATTTAAGCATACAGATCTGGCTATACATGCAAGTCTCATGAGACTAGTATCCTAAAAGAGCATGTGTCAGGGGAAGAACATCTCTCAGCTGTACCCCATATGTTGTACTCAAGAGGCAACAGCAGGAGCTTTTTGCTACTGACAGCATTCATTCTGCTTCAAATTACAGCCTTCAATTTAAAAAAAAAAAAAGGGGGGGGGCAAATGTAGCACTAAAAATGCCATTCAACATCTCAGTGTAAAAGGAGACAAGACTTTTTTTCTAGGCCATTACTGTGTTGCATATAGTTAAAATTCTCAAGCAAGCCTTGCTAGACTTTAGTCACTCCATTATGTAGAGGTATAAGAAGCAAGTTTGATGCTTCCTCTAGAGCTGAATTAAGGCTAGACAATTAAGTGTTTAAAAAATACCAGTATGCAAAGAAGACCATGTACAAAGTAATAGAAAACAGGCAGTGGCCTCAAAGCATGGTGTGCCTACACTAAGAATTTAGAATATGTAAGCTGCCGTTGGTTGCTCAGTGTTGTCCCCCCTTCTCTCCCCAAACCTTTGAAGTCCAGAACTTCCCATTTAACACATTCTTACGGTTCCTATAGCTGAACCCTAGCATAGAGCAGAAAATGTATGTTCTTATGTGGAAGGACTGGGCCCTTGGTACCTAAAAACTTCTACAAACTGACCATCAATCTCCCTTGCCCTACTATTAAGGGTGGGAAAGACTGAAGCTTCTCTTGTCAAACTGCAATTAAATCCAGGGAGTTACCTACAAGATACATTAACTGAATTCTATAGTTGACTGTTTGTCAGTAGACTAAAATGCCTTTTTATAACAGGCTGTTAACATACACCCTATCTGCTAAGTACACAAAACAGGGTTCTAGGAAAAATTCCTACTAGTTGCACTTAAGCCCATTTTGATAAGTAACCACTTCTGCAGTTTCAGCACGCAGACCTACAGAAGAGAAAAGTCTGCTCTACTGCCATTTCCAACTCCTGGAAACCTTCTGGACCAGCCCTGAGGGTTCAGTGTCCATCATTAGCTCCCAGGTTGGAATCCATCAAAGTGGCAGCTTCCTTGCAGTAGCTACATAGAGAACTCAGTTCTAGCAGCCAAAAGCTTAACCTACATAGCTGCAACTAAAGGAAATCACTTCCTTTCTTGTAGCTCCTGTGTCTCCTCCCCCAGCATATTACTGAAGCTTTATCCCTTCTTTTCAAATAAAGTACTCTGCATCAGCCCAACAAACTTAAAAGTAGGACTTCTGACTTGACAGCTGTGCACTCAATCTAGTAGCAGAAGCAAGCTTCAAGTGCAGATTTGGTTTTGAAGGTCTGGAATCCCATCCATGATTGTGGTTCAGGGACCCCTTGTGTATTATGTACAGTTGCATCATATTATTCCCATGTGCTACAGAACACAAAGCAAAGGTTTCTGGTAGCCTATTTACAGTTCACAGTTGTAAAGTGGTTCACATTACAGTAGTAGCTCCATCAAAATAGGCTCAGCTAAACATTCAAGTAACAAAAACTGCTAGTAGTCTCTTCACACCAAAATATCCCTGTGCCCATTGCCAGCAATGGACACTATGCCAGGCAAGTCAGCTCCAGTCATAGAGGAATTAGGATACGCAGTTGATGCAAAGTGCAACTTCTCAGTGCATGCAGTTGCAAACAAAGCTTATTTAGTTGTCATCAGGGTGTTTTCTGATGAGTAGGGTGCACGTGACCAGGTTCTTCACAGTATAGAGATTCTCCTGCTGGTTACACATGTCCATAGTCCAGTGACACCTGTTGCTCCAGGTTAGCTGTGAACTTCTGTGCCATTGGGAGTCAGCTTGGCTTTCCTCTCCACACAGGGTCCTTTAGCAGAGTACTGCACCAGCAGGAAGGGCTCTTTGGTTTCTCCTTCGCCCACAATGCTCTCCTCATCCTCAGACTGGCTGATCTTCTGCAGCCTCAGGTAGCACCAGCAGCCCAGGATGAGGGCCCCCAGCGCCGCGATGGCGATCAGGATCACGATGACAGTCACCACGCCCGTGGAGGGGCTGTGATCTGTAATGGACATGGCCAGGATCTGACTCTGCACTGCTCTGGGGAGATTCTTCTGTCCTCAGTGTCAGTCTTGCTGCATCTTCAAACTCCTGCAGTGGAAAAAATAAGCGATGAAGTTGTGCAGTTTTACAGTACTCAGCAGCATCACATTCGAGGGCTGGTATCCTTCACAGCAGCATGTGACCCTCTTGCATTCACTGCTTTGTGCTGCTCACAGTCACACAACCATGGAATCTTATTTCAGCTCTTGACATGCTTGTCAAGATAACATATGGTCAGCCTACTAAGAGGTAATTTTTACTTGGACATGAGACAAGACAGAAGGCTGTATGATATTTATGCAGTTTAGGGAGATTTAAGACTGATACAAATGCTGTATCATGGGTAAGATCTCCAAACCATGACAGGGTAGCAATTCAGCTGCCTTTAGTTTTCAAGGAATCAGAACAGAAAATCTGAGAGCCTGGCTCTTTTTAAAATTTAAGTAATAAACCCCAAACTGACCACACCGCACCCCCTCAGCAGAGCTGTGTGCCCACTGCAGCCAGAGAGGTGTATGATTTGTCATAATCACCTTGGTTCCACAATGCTTATTCAACACAGAGTGATCAGCTGAGGGTGATTCATGTAGTTCATTTTCCTCAGGGCATGTCTGAACAGCAGCACTGTTTGTTTGATCCAGCCAAACCAGTACAGCAGCAGCAGCAAAGAGAGTTTACTTTGCTTCTCATGCAGGCACTGCATGGCCACATTAGGGCCCCTTCTGCAGCTTCCACCTCTGCTGGGATCAGTGACAACCTACTGTTTCTCTACAGCAGTTTGGTGCAGCACACAACCCTATGTTACACAGTTCCTGTCACCTAGAAAATAGCTTTTAAAAGTGGAAACCAGCATTGCAAACACTACCCCTCTATCTGTCTTGGAGTAGACAGCATTAGCTGTATAAACTATGAAATTGCGTATCAGCATCCTCTGTACCACCAGAATCTTTTGGCAGTCTCAGTTAAAGATGCATTAGACTGACTCACACTGAACAACCTTTAGTCCAAATTTGAGCGCAACACAGCAACTTACAGATTTCTCTTAAAGAATTTTCTTGGCCAAATTCATAGTTTTTTATCCTTTAAAGTTCCAAATGTTTTTTTTTTGTTTTTTTTTTTTTTAGATTGATTAAATATTAAAAAGAATTTCATTTCTCAATGAGATAAGTTTAGATGCCATTTCTTCTGCAGGCATATCTTCCTCTTTGGTTTGTGTTGTTTTCTAGACACCCAGCTCCAGCCTTGCTACTCTTTTCACCAGCAACTGATCAAAATCCAGATTAAGCTGTCTCCATAGTCCACTTCTTGACAGGAGAAACGCTGCATTCTGTAGATCCCCTTAAACTTACCTAAAGGAGATAAACAGTTTTGAGACTTGCTTTCCCCTTAAAGCCTACCTGAGCTAAACCCCATGAGCATAGCAGGAGCAGCACTGACTTCATTTATCACTTTTACTGTAAGATACTATGATCCTCAAAGGGATTGCTAACACCATCTTTGTACATTCAGTGGCACTTCTAGTGCTGTGTCCCTTCCCACCACACTTGCTATCAAAGCAAGCATCTAAGCGTATTTACTCATTAGTGAGATTAGTCAGATTCACTGCTGTGAACTCCAAATAGCCAATTTCAGTCCTTACAGCAATCAAGCAGTGAAAACATCAGCTAGAAAACATTTTTCCATAAATAATTGCTTCTTTTCTCTTTCTGCCTAATACCAGCTTCTACTCAGAAATTTCATTTGTAAAGTTTTATTATCCAATTCAGAAGCTGTAACTAAACAACAAACAGGCAGTTTAAATTGCAGAAGGCTGTTAGGGGACAAATGCAATGGAAGGCTGACATCCGTTTCTAAACCAAGTTTTTCATTATTGCAGGCATTCTGCTGATAAGTTCACTGTTGTTAATGTCTGCAGGCATGTTTCCTACAAGAAATACTGCTACTGTCCAAGGTAAAGTTAAAGGAAGAGTTCCAAAAGCAAATTACTATAGTTCACCGAAATACACCAAAGTCCTCACCAAGTAAGTTATGGTCAAGGTGCAAGTATGAAGTATTTGGGCTTTAATTTTTTTTTCTTAATTACTCTTTTTTTGGTGGGGGGAAGGGAGTTGAGAGCTATTCTATTATAGTATTCCACCTCGAGCTGAATGTGGCAGGGCAAAGGAAATGAGAATAAAGCTACCAGAGTGACCTTCAACTTAAAAAATTTTAAAAAGATTAATGAAGGCTGCATAGTTAAAGAGCCTCCATTTTAAAAGTGAAACAACAGCTTGTAATCAACATGCTTCTAATTGTGAAAAATGCTTTCTCCTGTACGTGCCAGTAAGGTTAGCTGTGAGGAATGCTGCATACTCATCACAACAGCATCCCTACTGCCAAGGGAAGACAAGGGGGAAACCCGCTGGGGAAATTTGAGCTGTAGTTCTACCACACACAGGTGTGTGCAGCACCCACACTACCAGCCACAGAGAGCAACGCCTTTACAGTACAGGAGTGCTCTGACTTCACCACTTCTAAATAAAAAAAAGTGGGATCACTGTTGTTCTTCATTAATTTCAGTTAATACCACCTATTTCTGATAATGCCAGGTTACCTTGCACAATTGGGGACTTGGCCAGAGGTTATTTCAGAAGCCTGGATCTGTTTAGTAGGTGCCTTCAACGCAAATCTTTTCCAAACCCTTATTATACTTCTGATGAGGAATAAAAAAACAAGGAAGGCAGCTAAAAAAGCCTTTTCTGTGGCTAATTAGTTATGGACAGTATTGCAAGAGCTAAGCATTCAAGCAACTGCTAGTAAAGACACCTAACAATATTGACAGAACAGCAGTTTCCACATGAGGTGTAATAGTAGCTTAGACTTAATCAAGACTCACTTTTAAAGCTTTACACCAAACTAAACCACACAGAAGTTAGCATTTTACAGAGGACAGTAAGATAGAGAGATGAGAGAGCAGCAGTCTTACGATGCTTGTCAGACACAAAGACAGTTTTAAGAACAGACTTTCTCAGACGCACAGTAAGTGGTTTATGCTGTAACTGCCTGTCAGACAAGTCAGCCAGTTCATGCAGAACTAGAAATGGGCTTCTAGTGTTAAAACCACGTTTGCTTCGGAGGCAACTGCACGGCTGGGAAAACGTCTGTCAGACTGCAGATGTGTATCTGTCAGTGTCACAGCCACACACAGCTCTAATGAAAGGTCTGTCCTGACATGATAACAGTCACTTCCGACATTCCATTACCCGCAGGACATGCTGTGCCACAGCCTGTGGCACAGCTCAATTCTGACATACTAGAAAAATTGCTGAGGTGCCAACATTAAGTTTGCCAATTAAAAAAAAAAACAAACAAACATTTTTCACTTACATCACAGTTCTCCGAACGTGTGTTTGTTTTTTTCCTAATGGCTCTAGCAGCAGCTAGACAGCAACTGTGTTTCTGACAGTCAGTCAGGTTTTCTGCTCAGTTCAAATCTTTTAGACAGCAAGTACCCCAAAAGTCCATCACATACCTGCACCAAGCAGCTCAGGAGCTCAGGCTAAGAGTCCTCTACACAGTTTCACAATCACCTTGTTAGAAAAGCAAAGGTCACACTGGTTTTGGATCTTGTCTGGCAAGTCTTCCTCCTCGCTCCTCCCCTGTGGAGTGGGATCACACTTGTTCTCCCGCTGCTCTGCATCCCAAATCCCTTTCGCTCTTGGCTTTCCAGTTACATAATCGCGCCTGACCATAAGCTCTTGCTACCGGCGGACCCCTTACCGATTCACCTGCCTGCGAGTCAAGGCAGGAGTCTCACAAGTGGCTTAGAGTTCTTTAGGTCTATCGACAAGCCACATCTCCTGGCCGATGGAGATGCCCACACCCGCATGTGTGCCGGGAGAAGGGAGAGCAGGAGGCAGGGGGGGCAAGCTGCAGATATGGTGAGCCCCGGGATGCCCGAGGCTGGTGCCAGCCTGGGCTGGCCCTGCAGCCCCACCGAGCCACCCTGGCCGTGAGACCGCGGCACGGCCGGGACACCCCCGGGACACCCCCGGGGCACCCCCGGGGCACCGCGCCGGGCCTGCGGGGACCCTCCCGCGGGCACAAAGAGCGCCCAGGGCCGGCGGGATCGCGGGCAGCCCCGGCCCCCGCCCGAGCCCCGCACGGCGCCCAGCCCAGCCAA
>VXBX01002677.1:27012-44405 GCA_013400415.1 Scytalopus superciliaris | reverse complement strand
GGGGCAGGCCGGGCTGTGTGGCCGGGCCCCCATGGAGGGCCGGGCCCCTTCCCCTCAGCCCTGCGCGGGCCGGGGCTGTGAGGGAACAGCGACCCTGCCCGGGGACCGGGGGTCACAAACACACCGGCCCCGGACAGGTGAAACCCCCAGCACCTCCGACACCCCGCAAGAGGCCCCTTGGCGGCTCCCCGGACCGCAGCAGGGCAAGGCTGCCATCACAGGCCGCCCCAGAGCCACCCTGGTGTTTGGGAACACACCAAGAGCCACCGATGGCCACCAGCCGGCCCCAGCCAGCCATCCTTCCCAGGCTCCGAGCCTGCCTGCCCGCCTCAGGGAGGGTGTCTGTCTCAAAGGTGAGCTCTCATTCCCAGTACGCCCATTGTGTTTAGTAATTCACACCATGTTGGGGCAGTAACTACATAAATGCAGTAGGAAATTGCCCAATGTAGGGTGTTGCCACCCTTCCGCTGATAGGTGGTCCTTACTGGAGCAAAGAAGGAGTATTGCAACTTCTCTGATGTGGTATAGCTACTGGTAAAACAGATCCCAACTTCTTTGAGGATCCTCTAAAGGCTTAAGAGGTTTCTGGCAAAAGGAGTTTTAAGGGAATGGACTATGACAGAAGATCAAGTTACACAAAAAGGTGTTTTACAATATAGTTGCTAGTTTATCGTGTTGTGGTTTAACCCCCAGCCAGCAAACAAGCAGGTGTTCAGCCATCCCAGGAAAGCAGGGCTCCATCACACCTACCAGTTACTTGGGAAGACAAATGCCATCACTCTGAACATCCCTCCTTCCGTCTTCTCCCCCAGCTTTATGCACTGAGCATGGGGCTATATGGTCTGGAATATCCCTTGGGTCACTTGGGATCAGCTCTCCTGGCTGTGTCCCTTCCTGTGCACCCCCAGCCTCCTCACTGGTGGGGTGGGGTGAGGACCAGGAAAGGCCTGGTCCCTGCATAAGCCCTGCTCAGCAATAACAAAATCATCTCTGTATTATCAACCCTTCTTTCAGAGCAGATCCAAAATGTAGCCCCACACTAGCTACTATGAAAACCCTCCCTCTGTTCTATCCAAAACCAGCATAATCCCACAAATTTCTATGAAGTACAATTTTTTTTTGCTTCCACTAATGCAGTGTCCACCATAAGCATGTGACAACGTGTGTGGTCTCCTTCCATGCTCACTCAGTGAAAAGCTAAATACAGCCCAGTACACAGATGGGTGCCTCACCTCCTCTGCTTGCTCTCAAAGCCATCCAGACGTCAAACATCTTTTACCTGGGAGCTGTACAGCCCCTTTCACACACTGGTGTGCCAGGAGACCTTCCTAAGATGACAGGTAACTCTGGACTGCTCCTGAATTCTATCCAGCCAGTTTGCAGCATTAGCAAAGCAGCTGTTTCACTGTACACACTGCCTTAAGCACACCATCTTATGGGTTCATTTAATCAACAATGCATAGTGTCACAGCATACCTGACAGTCAAAAACATTTTAGAAAAGTCATTGTTTAATGTAAAATTAATGGCTTATTTAAGCTTTGGAACTACTAAGTGTAGTGCAACATCAGTTTCTATTGTCTTTATTCATCAACTGCCATAGAAGAGATGGCAAAGTACTACTACACATATCCTTAACAGTTCAAAATCTTTTCTGAAAGAAGTGGAAGAGCAAAGCACAGACCCTAGGTTACTTTCACTGTTAGAACTAATGGTCTGGATTGTCTGGCAAAGCAATACTGGCCATGGCAGCAACCTTCTGTCCAGTGACCAGATGCAGAGGTAGCCTTTGGGCCAGAACTTTAACAAGATGTCTAAGTCCCATTGAGATACTTGAATCTCTACAGAGATGCCTGTTTTACTTACGTAACCATGGGTGTAGTCTCCACTGTGTATAAGTGTCTCAATCCACTTCAGTGGGAAGGGTCATGGCCTTTTGTACAAAAATCATGAATGCAATTACAACAGAGCTGACTGGTAAAAGCCATCCAGAATAGCACAGGCCTGAAGAGAAGACCAGCAATTTCTTTTGTCATAATTTGAAAACTTTTTGCCTTTGAGGAAGTTTTAATAGTGATTTTGTAGCTCATATTTAGTACATGGCACAGAGAACAAAGCAGGTTCATTCACATCAGTTTTTTATCTTTGTAAACGGGCTCCTCGCTCTGCGCAGGCTCGCACGGGAAATTTCCAGGCTGCTGTGGAGAAAGTAGAAGGCTGTTAATCCTTCAGAATTGCTCAAAAGCTTCTCTTGCTTTGCCACCTTCATCTGTTCCCAGCTAATGCTTAACAGGGGCAAGGCTCCTCACACGATCCTCACAGCTGGGGAGCAGAAAGAACCCACTTTGCACTTTGGCAGGAGCTGGTGAGGAGTGCTGGCATGTTCAGTAATATGCTCTTCAACTGGACTAGAGATGAAAAATTGAGAGTTTTATCTCATTTATTTACTGTTGCTCCTTAGCTGTGCACAGGTAATGTGCAACTGTGAACATGCAACGTGCTAGAACAGGAGATGGTTTTCTCTTCCTTGAAAAAGAATGACAAGTTTATCAGTAAGATTCTTCCTCAATATTTATAAATATTAAATAAACAGATGTGACAATTTTCTGAATTTATACTATCATTTAAAGCATACCCTTTTGCTTTGATGTTTTCATATTACAAGCACTCAGCATCTTAAACCTTTGCATGTGCTTCTGGACTTCACTGGGAATGATCTGCAGAAGAATTTGCAGAAGAATTCTGGGGTCAGTTGTAGCTGTTGTCATGGTCATCTGACTCTGCTGGAGGCACTCTGATCCTAACAGAGTTTCCAGCAATGTTGATTTTAAGTGTTACTAATTATAGAGATGCTTTGGTTTCTCTTCAGGGACTATACCACTGCCAGAAAAATTCATTATCAGATTAGGATTTGCCTGTAATTTGTTTTGTTAGAAACAAGTTGTTTTCATTGTTGCAACCACATCACACTCTCTCCTTGTCTGCTAATGTAGCTATTTTAAGTGTACTTATTTTTGGAGTTTCCTTCTGTCAGTTACGCCCTGTGTCCCCTAAGTATATTCTTTGTATAGCCATTACCTTTACATTTTGAACAGTTACTGCCAATATTTGTTGCTTTAATTAGGGCCAGCTGTTGTGTGACTTCCGAAATGGGGGCTAGTGCAATAAAACATGGGCTTCTTCCATTCCCACCTGGAAAGACAATGAGTATGCAACAGATGTATATATTTGCACTCCTTGGTGCAAAATGTGTTCAGTAACCATCTTTGCACTGTAGAAAGTTTAGCAGGGAAAGAGAACATTTTTCTGGAGGTGTTTTAGCTGTTCCTTGGAAAGAGCTGTTGTGCAGGTCTGCAGGGGGATTGTTAAAGAGGACAAAATGCTGCTGTGTCTGTTCGAGGAGGTGTAAGTGACAACTTCACCTTTACTTACAGGTCCCACTGGAGAGCACGGACACACATGAGAGGGGACCAAGCTGAAACTCTCCAGCACCTTGAGCAGGTTTTACCTTTTCTTGTTTCACCTGAAGGAAAGGAATGAGAAATTATTCATCTGGCTCTGTGCAAAAAGAGGAATGAAAGTATATTTAAAAGAAATTCCTCCAAAGATAGTTTTTATGTGGCAGCTAAATTGAATGATGAATTCTTTAATTCTGATCAGTGCTGTAAGTGGTACTTCATGATGACTGACTGTGAATCCAGGACAGGGAAAATGGATTGTTCAAAACTCATTTGAGCATAAGCTTAAATTTAGGCTTCTGAAGGCTGTAACCCTTTTTGGCATAGAACCTAACTGGGGACAAGAGGTATTTCTGCTGGCATGCCTTGCCTTCTGTCCTGAAAGAGCAGCTTTTATATGTAACTCCACAGATAATTAGAAAGGTGAAAACAGTGCTATACATCATATTGACATAGAAAAGTATAATCTTTCTTTTGCTACAACACTAGGAGACAGCTGCAGCTATCTCCTGTTCACTTCTGCTGCTTCAAAATAGGCAAAAAGATACATTAAATGTCTTTTGCTGTGTTGAAACATCTTTACCCCATGCTTTGGAGTCTCGTTTTGTACCTGAAGGCTGATGAACAATCTACAAAGCATTTCCTTTCTGCAGCAGTTATTTTCAAAGCTCTGTGCCAGAGTTATGAAGCCTACTGAGAAAAGGCATCTGATGAGAGTGCCACCATCTCAGGCTCACTCTGTGCATCCGGGTACATACAGTTTCCCATCCTTCCAGGTTATTACTTAGAATCCAACAGTTATTTTAAAATATGTCATTTTAAACTTGACATCATACAGGTTTTAGCAAAATCAGATGCTTTGTAATTATGCTGCAGGCACAGTCTGTAGCAGACATGAGAGGTGCTGGTTTCCTGGATGAAAGATCTGGTAGTGTAATAAACTTTCCTTTGCAGGAACAGCCTTTGCTTGGCACTACAGGTAATTTTGTTATGCTGAAAAATAGATTCCTTGATGTACATTTGGAAAGAACATATGGTGGAAATGTTCAGCATTTCCTTCAATTTAACTTTACCACAAAAAGATATACAATAAAGCTATTCCCTATTCCAAAACTGGAGGCAGAGCCAAAAGGTTTTTATTTTCGTTCTTCCTCTCATCCATGGAAAAAAATGCACATATTTTATGTTCCTGTCTGTAGCAGCCCTTCCCTACTCTTGCTGAACCTAGCATACTCCTATTTCCTTCTGCCATCAGTGGTGTAGCCCAGAATATGCTCTTACTTTGTCAAAGCAGTCTCTTTTTCCTTTTTTCTTTTTTTTTTTAAGGACAAACAATCTGCAATCAGCTCCTGACTGGTTTCTTAGTGTGAAACTGAAGGACTGCAAAAATGAAAAATCAGATAAGCAAGAGCATAGTGTCCTTCACAGCCTGCAGATAGTCCAGAAGAACAGGGACCAAAATGTAAAAGTTGTCTTAAAGATGACATTGCTCACTGTTAAGTGCATGCTTTGGTTTGAGGAGTTTTTTTTGGTTTTTAATATGAAGAAACATTTTATGATTAATGGGGCAACAGAGCTACTCTCTGGAAGAGCTGATTGGATGAACTACTATAGAATAGTATGGCAATATAATTAGACATTCAAACTGGAGCAGTATGGTTGTGAGACTGAGTAGTCAAATGTTTAGCAACTTCTTGACAGTCTTATTAGACTTTATCACCATAGTTCTGCTTTTTACAGCAAATGCTTCCTGAAGCGCAGGGTAAGAGCAGTGACACAAATCACAGTGTACCCCAGTGCATTGCATTTATCATGACAGACTGTGTTGCAGTGAAACATCTCTCCAGATGAAGTCTGGTAGCCAAGAGAAAAAGACATCCCTTGTTACCTCAACAGCTGTGCCAATTAGCCTGATTTGCTTTGAATTTGAGGAGCACTTCTGAAAATGAATCACAGCAAACAGTTCAAGCTGGAAGTGTCAGCCACTATGGAAAGCAGAGAGCACTGTCGGGCTGACACCTCTACGGAAGAGAAGTCTAATGGAAACATTTGCTACTGCACTTCATGATTAACTGCCTGGTGTTAGCAGGGAAGCTGAGGGAGATTCAGAGACAAAATGGGGGTTTGAGTGATGTAAGCAGGGAAGGCAGAAATAATTTGGAAACCTAAACCCAAACTGACAAATCAATTCAAACAGCTCCATCTAGTCTCTTGATAACTCTGGTCATCTTTTTTTTTTTTTTTTTTTGCAAGTTTCCTGGTAAGTTTTTCCTGGACACTTGTTTACTCCTCTGGGAGTAAACACAACCTCTGAAACCCAGGACAGGAATATGGCATCAGACAATCAGAACATTTAACATATTGAACTCATTAAGTAGCTATTTTATCTACTAGTTGGAAAGACTATTATATATAGTAGTCTGATTATGAGTGATAGTTTGAGTTGTAATTAATATCTTCAGATTAATTTCCTGAATAGCAGCAATTACTCACTATACTAGAAGCTGAGCCATAAGATGTTCTGATGCTGTTTGTTCAAAGGCCTTCATTCTCCTTTAGAGTCCTGCAGTTTAATCTACCTGTAACTCTCCCCTCTTCCTTTTACTTTCATTGATTCAAGTGTCAAGTAAAGACATTTTTATCTCATCTGGATTAGGTGTACTCTCCCTCTGCAAATCTGCAGATTTTATCCAAGATAACTTGGACAGATCCTGCTCTGCAGTAACTGCATTATGCTGTGTTAAAATCCTGCATTTCAGAGTATGTGCCCTTTGGTACAATTTAACTGTAGGTGGGATTCTGTGACCAGTTTAGGCAGGGGTAGCAGAGAAATTTGTGGTGGTAGATGGTGCAGTGGTCACTGCATGAGGATCACATCTGAAGAAGACCACAAAGCTGCAAGGACAACTGAGTTCAGGGTGTGAATCCAGGGAGAGTCTTATGGCCAACAACATATGCAAGTGCTTAGGGAAGAGAGAGCTTAAGGATAAAGGAATTGAAGGTATTAACTTTGCATGGTGAGCAGAGCTCGCAGAGTGTGCATTGATGCTTGACTGTTTTGCAAGTGAAATTTCACATCCTTATTTCATCAGCTAAGATGCTTATTTGAGCAGTGCCAACTCTTTGCTAAGTTCAGGGAGGGCAGAGCTATGAGTGCTGTGATCCAGGCCTGTAAACTGTGGGCAAGGATCACAGCAGCCTTTCCCTAGTGACACAACTGTTCTGTTGACTTGGCTTTTCAAGAATTCTGGTGTTACAACGTTTTCTTTTGAGAAACGGGGGTTAAGTTGTATATGCCAAAATTCCGTGTAAATGTGACTTGTGTGATGTTTCTGCTTGGAATAGCTCTAGTTTAGAAAGCCCTTGAGTGCAGCAGAGTTTCTGCAGTGCAGTTTACAGGGGCTGTCAGCATCAAGGGGTTTCTCTGCACTGTGTTGGCTGCCTGACAACCACGGCAGGGTAATGTGCTCAGAGGCACCGTGTGTGCAGCCCTGTCAGATAAGGGGACTCTGCTGCAGGATTACCCACCAGGCATTAGTCACTAATGACAAGATATCTTTCTTACAACACAAAGTGCCCTGCAGATTCCCCAGGGTGAATGCACAAGGCTTCACAACAGCACTGCGTTCTTCTGTAAAATAAAACCTTATCCACTACTCCTTATGGTGAGGCCCCCAGTCAGCAGTTATTCTGGAAACAGTCTTCTGGCATGAGGTACACATTTTTTAAACAGAAAAATCAATAAAATGTGTAGGTATTCAAACATGAAAGGTATTGCTAAGGTGCAATTCAGACCTGTGAACAGTTATAACTGTGACTTTTTTAGCTTTATATGGTTTCTCTTGGTTTCCCTTGGAGCTTATTTCTTATCAGATGTCTGGGTAGGGATGTGACCAGAGTGATGATTTGTGTCTCATATCTCTATTTTATGTTGTAATAGGTTATTTCTGTTTGCTGGAGTGTCAGTGTATAGCCAGAGTTCCTTTACTTTGCATTAGTTGCCATCTCTGCAGACTTGTATGTTCCTGGCAGAAACTACTTTCGTTCCAATGTAAGTTGTTTGTGTTCCCTCATGTAAGTTGACTTTTTTCCTTGCAAACAATTCTGTCCGTGTCAGAAGGGTGAGAAAAGTAGAATCCTTGCCTGCACTATTTTAAAATCAGCGATTGTCACACTTTCAGAAATTAACAAGCAAGACTGCAAAAGCTCTGCATGTGTTCTGGTAGAATACCTTTCCCTACTGTATTAGATTACTATGATCATGTATGCAGTTTTGGGGATTGGATTTTTTGCTTCTCCTTTCCTCCAAACCTGTGCTTTCACTTAAGCAAAACCAAATCTACATTTGTATTCTGACTACATAATGTACAGCCTAATAAAAATAAACACCACCACCTGTCACTGTCTACATAGCAGCAGCCAGTGATAGAAACTGGAGCCCACACTCCTATGTGAGCTAAATTACTGTACTGAGCAGGAAAATCCATGACTGGAAGTCATGAGAGGGTCTTCCAGTGAAAACCACATTTAAGGTTAACCAGTACAGACCTGTTTTTGTCTCTTTCCCTTCTTTTTCCCTTTCCTTAGCAAGAACCTCTGCTATGACTTCATGAAGCTAGTGATGGTGCTCATACAAACAGCAGAAAGGTTTCAAAGCTTGTTTGATTGAACAGCAGTGGGTTTTTGACTCAGTTTTTCATCTTCTAGGTCACTGCTTGTAGCCTGGTTTTGTTCAGGTAAAGACAATGTGACACGATGCTTCTTAGCTGGCATGTGCAGTGCTCTGCAAATCCAAACTGCAAACTGAAACCTTGGAGCTGTATTGGAGTAAAGGTACAGCAATGAGATTCCTTAGCAGCATGGCAGTGTCAGCTTTAAACACAGCCATCCTAGCCTGCTGTACATAGAAACTTCTGAGCAACTCACCTGTTTAAAGCTTTCAGGACATGAGAAGTAAAGAGGGCAGACACAGTTTCACCACACTTGGTTGCTCCCCTAAGTGCTGTCACTTCTGTTTCACAGTCAGAGGCAGGAGGGAAGCAGAGTGAGTATCATAGATTGTATGATTATACACAATTACAGCTTACAAAGATATAAAATAGTTGCCACACAGTTCCAGTGATAATTATCACTTCTTTATATTTCTTTATAGCACATTCATCAAATGGTGCAATTGAGGGGGCTTTGTTAAAATTAAGCTCTTTTGGACAAGAAGGTTTGATCCTATTCTGTTGCATGCTTTTTAGGGCAGATTAAACATACTCGTGTTCCAAATGGGGAGGGGGATGTTTGCCCTCTTTAATTTCCCAGTAAGTTCTGAAGTGACTTAGTCATGCCAATGAACCTTAGCCATTTTCATTCTTTGTAGATGTTGCATTTTCCCCTCCTCCCAGTGTTTGCTTCACCTTTTCCTTTCAATATACAGAGAAGAGCCTATTTAAAAAAGGGAAAGAGCTGTAATTAGGACACCAAATTACTAGATACACTTAATAGCAGAATTAGAGATCAAGAACTTGGCACCTTAAATCCATCTTGGCTCAGCTTTTTTGGCTGTTGCTGAATCAGCTGAGGGCACAGTTTTAAAATTGAATCAGCAACCCTATTATTATAAATGGGAACTTTTGTTAGGCTCTTCAATTGATGTTCCCTCACAAAGACCACCATTTCTTCTGGAAAATACCTTACACAATACCTGCATTTTCTGCTGTTGATGTGTTCCTTATGAGCAGTCAGTGTGTGAGATGGAGGAGTCACACAAATTGTACCCATGGCTGGAACAACAACTTTCCAAAGCAATGCTGGCAAAACTCGTCAAATGTTCTTCAAATGCTATTTTCTCCTCACAGCATGAAAGACTGTGCATGGTGTGACCATGTAAATATAGATGATAACCAGACTTTTCACATAAATTAACAGTGATTTCCAACTGCCACCTCCCATAGCAGTGAGCCTGCCTCCACTTTGTGCCAAGTGTTAGAGGTGTCCAAGCTTCCATGTGAGAAGCTTTAGCACTTTGCTGCTACAGGAACTTGGAATAACTCAGCTATTTCCAGCTACATTTCACCAGTGTTTGGAGTGGTGACACATCCAGGAATGAAGTGGTTTGGGAGAAGAACATATCACACACAGGACTAAATGCAATGACTGGAGTTCCCTTTGGGATCCACGAGTACCATGGCTGGGAACTGTAAGAGTTCCCTCACTTACCAGGTGTGTGAGCTGTGTAAATCTGGTTTGAGAACAAACCAAGTCATGTCTGTAACAGCAACAAGCCCTTGGTCATATTTATCAGGTGGAATTAAGCTCCAGGATATGTGAGCACTCTTTGTGACCCTTCCCATACACTGTGAGTCTCCTGTAATCTGGTGGTAATGACTGTAACAGCAAGCACTTAGTCCTGATTTCCATGGGAGAAGCCTCCAATATCCATGTTAGGGGTTCTGGCTGATTCCTGCTGACCTCCCCATAGGCAGGCTGCAGTATATATGGAAATGATTCACAGTCTTTCGGCTTTATTGAATATTCTAGGTCTTAAATTTCTACCTAAAAATAGGCTGCAGCAGCATAATTTGTGGGGGGGATACATCAAAATCACTTGTAGACACAGACTGGCAGAACACTTTCCCCTTGTGTTTTTTTAAAATGTGCTAAACTTAGAGCAGTTTTAGCTAATTGGCAATTTGGCTTTTCAACAAGAGTTTAAGAAAATGTTAATCCCATTGTCTTGTTCTAATAAATTGTTAATCTCTGTAGCCTAGACAGAGGAGATTATTACAGGGTCTCTAAACTGATTTTTCTGGGAAATGGGGCTGTAACTCCATGATATTATTTGCTATAGAAAGTGTTTAAATGCATAATGAGTATCTCTTCATATTTATATACCAGTTAGTTTTTCCAGACTTCCACTTTGCTAAATTAAGCAAATTAGCTAAGACTTCTGTCCCTGATTAAACATGAAGAGGTTCAAAAGCAGTAGCTTAAATAATGATAAATACATGCATTTTTTTTTGTTCAGAATAAGAAAGACTGATTCCATTGTTGTTATCTGATGTATGAAGAGTGGATTATAGCTATGTGGGAAGGAAGTCAGACTTTTCCACACTTACAAATTAGACTTGCCAGTTGCATAAATAATTCTTTGTATGTATGTTATTAATGAATAGATAAACACTATTTTCTAGTGCTTCTATTAGATATGTCACATACCAGCCAGGTTTCAGTTTACCAGCTCCATTAAAAAACCCTCATTCTAACAGAGACTTCAAAGATGGATTTACTGACTGGAGACTCAGAGTCGGGTAATGGTGTGCAACACTCAGTAAAGTAATATTGCACACACACATGGGAATGAAATGGCTCCTCTACATGATCCTACAGAACCAAGCCTCGGCATTTTTGGAGCTGCTGAGCTCTCTCTGCTCCCCAGGAATCCCCTGAGATCTCTGGGTGCTCAAATCTTCTAGAAATCCACCCCACTGCAACATAACTTGAAACAACAACACACCCCTGTTCATGATGTCAGACACAAGATTCCAGTTGATTTCAATTAGAATAATACACATAATGTTGTCCCAGCCCCTTTTTACCTCTGGAAAACAAGTTATTTTTCTTTGTTTCTAACACAGAGCATACAAGTAACACTGAAGTCGCTCATATGCTCCTAAGAGTGAAAGAGAAGATTAAATTTATGAAAAGTAATTGGCTCTGTAGGAAATGCATGCCTTGATTCCTGCAATGTGGCAGGCCTGAGTGCTTGCAGAATTAGGAAAGCAAACACTAACATACACAGGAAAGAAATTCAAAATTAAGATCAGTATCTTGTGGGGAGGAGGGAAATATTATTATTTGCTTTTTGTTATTATTTTCTTTTTGCCACAGTTGCTCAAACAAAAGAGAAACACAAAGAAGTTGTGAAATTTGTTATTTCTGAAATATGCCATAGGACTCAAAGTGAATAGTGTCAGATTACTGTCACGGGGAATGAACTTGTGTGCCAACAGATATGGTGGATTGCTGACATCAGATGAAGAAACATGGTAACAACATAGCACTTATGTGCTGGATGAAAAATTATTAATTTACAACTCTGCAGCTTTGAAGGTCTTGGCTCTCTTTGAACTGTCAGTTTTCAAAATGCTTTCCAAGTGCCTCTTTTATTCAGGCTTCCCTCTCTGCACTGAGCAGAGTGTAGAAGTGCTTTGACTTTTCTCTGAAACACACACCTGACGGGAGGTGGGAGGACAAAAGAGAAGTAGAACTGTTCTAAAGGGTCTGTCCCACCTTGGAAATGCCAAAAGGTCACTTCAGACAGCTCTGCAGCCTCTTCATCTTGTCAAGCCCAAGAAGAAAAGCCAATTCAGGAGCCTTAAATTCAAACTTTTCCCTTTATCCTTGTCTTTGTGTAAATAACTCTTTCTTTTCACTACTCTGAAGTTGCCTGCATGGCTAGTCCAAATTAACTTAAGTCCTTAAGCACCTTACTTTAAAATAACCTATTCCAGATGGTGGAACAATGCAGAGAGACTCTTTCATGTGATGACAAGCAAAATTATTTTTTGTCACCATTTGATGTCTACTACATAACAAAAGGACAGAGTTTAGAAGATTTGTAATGTTTGGACTCAGTTTAGGCTGAATGTATTTTCAGATGAAAGCAGCACAACAGTGGGGCAGCTTCTAATGTCAGCTCAAATGCTCTTTATTTCTGTGCAGTTTCCCAGGCAGCAGAGCAGCAGGGACAGCACTGCTCAGCCTGGGGTGCCCCAGGGACAGGAGCTGTGCACTCAGCTGGCTTGCAGGAGGCACAGGGACAGCCCAGAGCCCCACACCTCCAGCAGAATCCATGTGCCTGCCATCACAGCAGGGGCATGGAAATGCAAAAAACAGTTTATGTTCATTTTGGTGGTACCTTTTGAGGATGGCATGGCAGCCCCAACCATTCATCTCTGTGTTTGGGCACTAATCAAAATGATAACTTTTTACCCCAAGGTTGTGCAGAAGCTGGTTGTACAGCTTCATAATTTCAAATTATAATTACATGCAAATAGACTACTTATTTTGAGGAAATACCCAGATCTTCATCTTCTACTCTTACTACCTGCGTTGGTAACTGCACAGAGTAGTGGATGTTACTAGGTTAAAAGCAGTAGTTGTCTCATAATGTTTCCAGAAACCTCTAAGTGTTTTTTCTGTGCTGGATCAACAGTGTGCAGTGAGCCAGATGATATCATGCCCTGGCAGTTGTAGTCCAGTGTCTGATTCTGAGCTTGCAAGAAACTGCTCAAATTCAGTTTATGTCAAAGAAATTGAGAACAGCAGGAGGATTTTCATACTCAGGGCACCCTTTTTGAAGAAGGGCCTAAAATATTGCTGCTGGGCAAAAGGGCGATACACTGACAATTCCTAAGGAAGGATTAGCATTCCCTTTCCTCTATCTGTGAGGCAGCTTTAGCTGACTTGCCCTTTTATTCTTTAGTATTTGCTTTTGCATTTTCATTGATGTTGAGCCCTCAGCGGGCAGAGACAGCAATTAAATTCTTCCCAAGGCTCTGAAGTGGGATATGGCAGTTGAAGGATGATAATTCAGTGAATGACTGTGCAATTCAACCAGACAAGGGGCTGTGTGGATATACTGTGGCAGCTCTGTAGGATACCCCAGAGTATCTCCACAATAAACAGAGCTGGCTTGTGCAGCCCTTTATTGGTGATGCAGATATCCTGGTGGTTTTGATGGCTGCCTGATCTTACTTAATATTCAAAGGAAAATTAATTATGCCAAAATGATTAAGCTCACTAATGCAATGTCAGCTGTAAGAGTTTCAAATATCTAGATTGACAATCAACAGCAGGATTGTTCAATGAGAGGCGTTTCCGTCCTTCATACATTTTAATAATACATTGAAACCTCTTTTCCTTTGCTTAAAAAAGCTAGATATTAAGGAAAAATGAGTACTTGCTAGCACAGGATGTGAAAACTAACCATTTTTTAAAAGAGGAAACCAAACCTCTTAATGTTTAAGTTCAACAGACAGTGACTTGTGCTTATTAACCAGGATGATGACATACATTTTTCCCTGCAGGCTGCTGACAAGCAATCCTGCTGACCCCTCTGGGTGGGCTGCCCATTGTGGGATGCCCATTGCACTGCTGCCTTCCTTTTGGCCAAGGTGAGCTTTGGAGCCTCACCACTGTTTTAGTGATGGTTAAACCTCCTGTCTCACATGAGGCTGATTTCTAGTGCACTCCACTCTGCAGGAGCTTTCCACCATCAACAGTGTGCAGGGGAAACAGCCTAAGGAGAGCTTTGTGAGGTGAAATCTCAGTGGGTTTTGTGTTCTGTGCTGGAATTCTGAATAATGTGACAGCATTTCATACAGATGGGCAAGAATGGGGCATTTCAACTCCTCCTTCTTCAGTGCAAAGGTTACAGTTGAAAAAATGGAACCTGTGTCCAAAAGCAAATAGCTGGGATAAAGCTGGGTCATGTTCACTATTTCCAAGTGCTAATGAGGACTAACAATGTCATCTCTGTAGGCAGAGACAGTGCTTTTCTCACTCCTTCCTCTAACTCCTGCTCTGCTTTGCCCAAACCCTTCTGAAGGGCCAGCTTTCCACATCTTCCTGCTTTAATCTCTAATGCCCCTCTAGGAACCTATTCAGGAGAAAATTTCTTTATATTCTTGTTTCCCTGCCACACAAATATCTGCAATTGCCACCTTCTAATCATTTTGTGGTACTCAGGCATTCTGTGTATGAAAGGCAAGAAAGATTTTACTTGAAAATCACTG
Source organism: Scytalopus superciliaris (assembly GCA_013400415.1). Classification (NCBI taxonomy): domain Eukaryota; kingdom Metazoa; phylum Chordata; class Aves; order Passeriformes; family Rhinocryptidae; genus Scytalopus; species Scytalopus superciliaris. The sequence continues at coordinate 30,161 of VXBX01002677.1, read as the reverse complement.
GCTGATCTATGTGGTATGTTCTTGAGTTTTGAATATCTTCCAGGCTGGAGATTGCACAGCCTCAGTTTGCAATATGTTCCAGTGTTTCCCCCTTGCTGTGAAGAAATTCTCCTTGCTGCAACTTGTGACTGTTGATTCTTGTACATCTGTTGTTTTCAGCCGCTCTCACAGTCGCATGAAGTGTTTTACCTCAGTAGCATGTTGGAGCTCCATACATAGCTCTGTGCAAGAAGCAACCTATCTCCAGTTATATATCCACTGAAAACTCTTAAAATTTGATTAATCTTACTTGCTATGATCCTTCAGAAGAATGCAAACCAGCAGGGAATAATGGACTCAATTGGTTTCCAGGAGTCTGCTAATTCATTCAAGGAGTGGGTATTGCAGTTTTAATTTTGACAGATGTTTCCTTGTTTTGTCGTAGACTAATCATTTGATTGCTGATTCTCAAGTTAATAGTGGGTTGGCCGCCCCGAGGGAGGAAGTGAGAATCGTGCTTTCTTTTCCTTTGACAGGAAATAAGTCAAGGTTGAAACACTGACCGTTTGGTATGGTACATGTTCTGGCTAAGTATTGCTGCTCATTGCTGCTTCTCCTTTGCATGCATCTGTAAAAGGCCCCAGAGCCACGTGTGTACAAACACCATTCTCAATAGCCCTGCACTGATTACTAAGCATTTTACTGGTTTGGCTCCCTCTTTGGAAGTGAAATACACATTTATGTGCACAATTTGCAGGCTTGAACAAGAGTTCGAGCCATCAGCTGTCTCTGGACTCAGTTGTAAAGGCAGAAGGAGAAAATGGTTTGAGATTCTGTTCAAAAGCAGGTCTTGTCTAATCTAGTAATAACAGGGTTATTATGTCCTGCTAAATAGTGTATGAAAAGTGGCACATATGGCTGTTTTCATTATACTCTTTCCCGATAGTTTGAGGTTTACTATTTTTCTTAGGGAAAGATCCTACAAATGGGAACAGCCATGAGAAAAGTCATAGTGTTATGAAGGCTGCAGAAGTTCTAAGTGGCATGAAGTGGATTTTATTCTTCTGTTTGCCTTTGACAATCACTTTAGTTGGTCTTATTACAGCACAAATTTTTGCTTCATAGTTATCTCTATATTATGTCCTTAAAGCTTTAATTGTATATTATATGAGTGTTGGAACTGGTTGAATTGTTTCATCAAAGAAACAATGTTGAGCCAAAATATTGAGTTCTGAATTAAGAAAGCAGATGTTGTTTAGATGGAAAAAAAAGATTATTTGTAAAAACAGATAATGTGTATCAGGAAACTTTCTGAAAATGAACAAGTCTTTGTTTTGAGGAGAAAAAGAATATGAGTGTTCCCAGCTGGTACACACTCCCCAGCCAATAGTACCAGTGCCTTGATTTGCCACTGGCTTCACAAGGTTGGCACATGAATCTTGGGTGCTGCACAGAAAAATTCCTGGCTACCCCCAGCTTCTTCTTGAAGGCAGGAGACAGCAGAGGATGATGAGAAAAGAATGATCAACATAAAAGACAGTGACCTTTATGCAACAGCAGCAACTATAGAGATCTATTGCCTCTTTTTTAAAGACACATTGTAGAATTTTAAGTAAATGTTTGACAATATTTCATTGCATTTTGTGTGGATCCTTCCTGCTCATGATAACCAAAAGGAAGGAAACACTAGGCTGCAGAGGTGAACACTGAAAGCTGCTGAACAACTCGATATGAACAACAGATCAGTGGTAGGAGCATATAAATTGAGTATATGACTTGAAAACAAGGTAGGGCTAGATTAGGAAAGGGTTTGCGCAGTGACGATCCAGTGGAAGTAGGAGAATCAGAGAAGGATCTTTCAATCAGGTTTTGACTGAATAGTTTGAAAACTACCAGAGTAAAAGGTGTTGTTGAGGGAAGTCAGTAGCATGATGAGGCTGAAGTAGAAATTTTAATTATACCCCTAATATATTAAGGAAAAAAACAAAAGTAAAGAAAAATTCAGTAAACAAACTAGAAAAAGCCAGACTGGATTAAAATCACTGTGCATGGGAGGTTTTTATAGTGCTTGTGCAAGGGTCAGGCTAAGAAAGTGGGAGAAATGAAAACATCTGGACCAAGGTGTTTTCAGTGTCCTGGGTTTATCAGGAGGAACTGAACAGTGACATAACTGCACACCAGTATCACTTAGAGAAACTGTGGAAGCTCCTACAGCAACAAAATAACTGCTAGAAGCAATGTCAAGTGAAATTGATTGCTCAGAAAAAAATCAATGTGCAGAAGAAGGACTCAGTTGTGAGAGGGAAAAATCTACACATTCCTCTGGACCTCATTAATCAATTTCATTCTTTTAGTGATACCCATAAAATATTGGGCAGTTTCCTCTGGGGCTGTAACAGTGCTTGCTGGAGGGAATAAAGGTGGCACCTGGGCTTGAATGTCCAAGCAGTTGTGGTGGGGTATGAGGGACTACTGAGGAAAACTTGTTTAGCAGCATTTCACCTCCCTTTCCATTACCCTTGTTTTGCCCCAGGAGGTAAGTCCATTGAAGGCTGCCCTTTCTCCTCAGTGGCCAGTTACAGCCAGTTCCACTGCGGGACTGGGAGTGCCCTGGGGATTTTCTGCCCAGTAATACCGGGAGATCTGACTAACATGTCTCAAAATTAGCTGCTTTTTAACAACAAACAAATAGTGACCAATACTAAAGCATTCACTGCCAACAACTACAATATTCTCTTTGAAGGCAGAAGAATTTCCTCAGGATTTGATATTCATTAATGACTTATTTCTTTTTGCTGAGCCAACGGGATTCAGTTTGTCATGATCAAAACTCCATGGGTAAAAAGAGAATGAAAAATTAAGAAAAGCAAGCAAACACTTTTTCTTTCCAGAAAACTGCTCTATCTCATTTGTTTAATGTATCCCTCAAAAATGCTGTTTTGATTCCCCTCTGTAGAGGGTCTTTATTTCCTTCCATAAGGCTTTGGTGTCCTTCTGAAAGGCTTTGATCTCTTCATCAAAATCCTTCTTGGCTTTGCAGGAGGCTTTCAGGTCCTTCTTGCAGTCCCTTTTCTTCCAAAGTCCTGGAAAGCTGCCGCGTCTGGAATTTAGACGTGTTTGCCTGAAAGTTCTCACACTGTATCTTTGAGTAGTTCAAAGCAGGTATTTCA
>VXBX01002677.1:0-27005 GCA_013400415.1 Scytalopus superciliaris | reverse complement strand
AATAGTTCAAACCATGTATTTCAGTGGCTTTTTTTTTTTTTTTTTATCATTTGCTCCATCCTTTGATTAGATTTTTGCTTTCTTTAATTCGGATTATAACTGTCACAGGGTGAAGCACTGAAGTTGTCCCGTCCGAGCGGCTGCTTACGCAGGATGGTGACTGCTTGTCCCAGTGACCCCGGGCAGGCACTGCCGGGCTCCCTGAGGCACACACAGAACACACACACACACACACACAGAGAACACACACACACACATACACACACANCATATCATACACTGAAGCCTGCCTATACAAGTGTATTGAATCAACTAGAACTTAAAAAAGAATTGTTCTAACTTAATTTTGCATGAATTATACACACATACACACACCCCCCACACACACACACACCCCAGCCGGCAGCATCAGCTCTGCATTCCATGCCGGGGAACGAAGCTGCGCTCCCTTCCATTCTCAGCTCAGACTGCTCGGGTCACTCCCTGCCTGAGGCACGAGGCGGGTTTTGAAAAATCAGGAGTGCAGCATCAGGCAGGAGTCAGGCTTTGAAAAACTTACAGCAAATGATTTTCCAAAGTGACCAATGATTTGAGTACCTCTGTTTCCAGAATCGCATGTGACATAGACTTGAAAGGACCTCATCTTACACTGTGGCATTTCTAGTCCCTGGTCACAAGCATTTGGGGATTATAGTTACGAATATCTTGAAACTCAAATGCTGACTTCATAGGCAGCACAAGGGGACATGCTTTCATGACCACATAATGTAAAATGTGAATAATCTATATTAGTGTAAGCTTCAAAACACTCTTCTTAATGACTAGCAGATCTGAGTAAATGCTTTATATTGATCAGCTCTTTGTTATTATATTTGTTATTAAAACCCAGGGTGATTAGAGGAAAAATGGCATCCAAATAGTAGTTCAGTCCTGAGTGCAGTGGAATTATATTTGTAAATTATATTTTGTAAATTATAATGCATAATTTTATTTGTTTTTTAAGCCAATTGCATTTCAGTTTTGTTAGACTTTTTGGTGCAAGAAGGGAACAGGATTGGACTTGAAATCCAATAAATATTGAGCTGTGTTGCTGTAATGTGCTTTCTGGTTGAATTCCATCTACCCTGCACGGAGAGGGCAGGTCAAACCATCCTGGCTCTGCTAGTCTAGAGATTGTGTTCAATAGACCTTCATGCACTCAGTGGAGATGTTTCTAATTAAAACATTCTATAATGATTACTGGCATCTGGAAATCGGTGCATTATCAAAGATAAACTAGTAAAATAAAATCCAAATTTCAAACGTAGTTCTGTAGTTCTACTAGTTCTTTCATCAGGAAGGTATTTTAATTCCATCTTTTACATGATATAATAATGACTTTGCCTTTTTGAACAACATATTTCAAAGAATAACTATTTTCCCCTTTCCTTTCTTTTCTATATAATGTTGAATTCCAAATGTTGGTATTTTATAAAGAAGTCCAGATCAATAAGAACTTGTATGAGACCTACAATTCTGTAATCTCCAGAAAAGGAGCTGCTTGGTTCCTGATGCTTAGGTTTACTTCTGCAGTCATAGTATCCTTAGTTGTAAAGATTTATTTTGCCTGGACCAGTTCCAAACTAAACTTAATTTTGCAGTCTTAACAGATGCTGATATTTTCAAATAAAAACCAATTTATTTGTATTTTTAGAGGTCACCTATACCTAGTTTAATATCTAAGTTTATACATTTGGAAGGAAGACCATCTCTTGATGATAAATATCTAAAATACTGTTCTAGATCTGACAATTTATTTGCAAAGTACAGCTCTCAGTCATTCAGGTCAGATGAGAACTGTAAATCCAATTTGCATTAATATGGTGAGAAAGCAGATCTGAAATGTTATTAATCAGTCTTTGACTGAAACAGGCATCACTACCCTCAAGCTTGATAGAGGGGAGATGAGGGTGGGAGAAAGGAGGGGAAGGAACAACACGGAATCTGCTGCAGACATGTTACCCATGTGATACATGAGAGAGTCTGACTTTTCCATGTGATTCTTGCAAAATCAGTGTAAAAGAATTAACTTTCCTGTGAAAGGCATGGCTTGCCAGATTAACCTTAAAATATGCAGCAAACCCAAAAGAAGACACAAAAAATATAGGTGTGGAAGAATAAAAGATTTAATTTTCTTAATTTATCTACAGAATATTTTAAAGCCTGCTCTGTGTCACTTTTGCCTTTCAAGGACTATGATAATAAAGCTATTTTTATTCTCTTCCCTCTCCTCATCCACTGCCTAAAATATCCCAGCCAGAGGAATGGATTTGCATTTTCTGCTCCACAGAACTTGATAAGAAAGTGTTCAGTCTGCAGAAGGTGCCCAGAACTTGCCTGGCCCTGCTTCATACAGCAATGAGAAGTTTAGCACCAGAGGATCAGGCAGTAGAATCAATATATTTGTTCTATTTTTGCCACGCTGCAAAGAAGTCCAGTTTTTTAAACCAAGGAGAAAGTTTGCACTGTATTTTTGGTACTATCCCTGTGTAGTTTCATTTCTGTGGAAAGGAACATCAGCCCTGCTCTTCTTCAGTCAGTGCCTAAAGGGACAGTCTCTTCATCTGTTCCTTTCTATTTGTGGCATGACCAAGGACAGCACTTTAAAACAACTTGCCAGATTGTTTCTAAAGGTCACAAAAGACCTGTGCAGCTTGTTGAAGTTTCATTTATGAGGTCTAATTTTTTAAGATGTGGCAGGAAAATGAAAAATAAGTCCACTGAATTATATCTATGGCAAAGGCACCATTTTTTGGTAGATTTTCAGCATTTTTTCCATTAACAAAGTACCTTTTCATTTAAATGAGGCCTTAATTTGCAAATGGTGTGCACTGACCCACTGTCATATGTCTTGCTTTTAAGAAGTTAACTTCACAGCCCATGACACGTGTGATGGTGCTTGTGGTGCAAATGCTGCCCAGATGGACTTTGGCATATGCAGGATGGGCCTCTGCCTTGAATGCCTGTGCCAAACTGGATGAAGTGTTTGGAGGCTCTCTGGGGACATGGAAATCAGTGCACCTGGAGCTCAGATAAATGCCCACTGAGTTTGAAGAGCCTTATCTCCAGTCTAGCTGTCCAAGATCAGTGTGAAATCATGTTGGACTTCAGAAAAAACTTTTATAAACGATGAGTAGATATCAAAAATGCTGGTGCACTATGGTGTCAATGTTTGACATTTGAAACACTTGCATCCAAACCCTGATAGCCAGGATATTGTTCACAAGGTATAAATATGAACCATCTTGAAACAGCTGTATTGATATAAATTTACTCCTCAGCTGATATGAAGAACCACAGCTCATTTAATGCAAGAGAGAAAAAGTAATTGTTAACTCTTTATGGCTCCCAAGTGGCAGCTCATTTCAGCTGATACAAAGCAGATAGTGATATCCAACAAAGGATGGGCAAAGGATATGAAAGGATGTTCCCCTTTGGAAGAGGACAGCATTCTCACTCCCAGCTTTAAAGCACTAACTTTTTGGCATTGCTTTGCTGCAATGCATGAACCTTGGCAGGAATGCAGCAGATCAAATCCTGCTGAAAGACTCTGTGTTAGACACTTTCCACTCTGACACTGAGTATGTAATTACAGGTAATAGCTCTGCTGCTGTGTTTCAATCTTCTTCATATAAAGTGCATGTGCACACATTCTCCTGGGATAATTGCATCTAACATTGTAAAAGCCCAGCTGCTCCAAGGATATTCTTCCCATTTTCTGGGTCTGTCCTCCATCTCTGCCAAAAACTAAGCTGAACTCTGGTACAGCCATGTTATGCAGCATCTTTATACAACCAATGCCAATTTGGCCATCTTGCACTGTGGAGAATATATTTCACTTGTTTATTTTCATCCCCTGCTCTGTGCTGAAAAAATGTAAAACCAGAAAAAAGAACCCATTAGCCTTTGAACAAAATTCTTATGGTTCCTTTGTGTATTGAAACCTGTGTTTCAGACTGGGTAAAACGATTGTCTTTCTTCCTAAATATCCTGAACTGATTGCAACAGTTCTTAATTTAAACCATAATTGCTTTTCCCCGTCCTTTTTTAATGTTCTTGTTCCACCTGTAGAGAGATTTTCTGTACTCAATGAGTCATAAAACAACCATTGCCAAAATCTGATTGTTAAAGACAGCCAGTGAAAGGCACTGTGTCCATCTCCAGTGCAGTGCCCCGAGAGCCCGGGCTGTGTGTGTGCTGCACTCCCACCGACTGCCTGAGGCAGTGGCAGAATTCTTTATTTGACTGGAAGACTGATTATTTTTCATTCTCTGTCCTGTATTTTTTTGCTGTCTGGCACTATCCCCAGTGGCACAAGCAGCATATCATCACAATTTCTGAAACTCGAGTTCTCATGTTAGTTCTTTGTGCTTTTAAAATCTTCTGCCTCCTGAGTTTGTCCCTTCTTCCTGTATTTGCATCAACATTCTGGAGTTACTGCACAGATTACAGGGCCCATAGGTAATTTCATGCTTTATGCAGGACAAAGCTGCATCTTGTGTAGGCACATCTGATACTGACTGTAGCTGTTTGGGTTGTTTCTCAAGAGAAGGAATCCTGAGTAGTTTTGTGGCAATGAAGTAATTTCTGAAGCATGAGAAATTATCAACTGGTGCAGTGTAATAATGTCTGTGCTCAAAAGATTTTGTTAATCTCTTTAAGATTGCATTAGCATTCTGTTCTACATATTTTGGTGGTTTTCACTGTGTGAGGACACTCACCTGCCAGTTACTGGAAGTACTTTATCAGAGTAAAACTGAATTAAAGAGGAGAGAGAGAAGGCTCTGTCAACTTCACCTGTACTTATTAAGAAGCTTCTAAATGGCAAGAAATTAAAAAAACAACTGCACAAACGTAAAGGTAGGATAATATCTAAGTATGTCAAACAGCAAAGTGCAGGGAATATAAGTTCTTCATTGGTTTTCTCAAAGCATTTTGATGACATTCCAAGGCAGGCTGTCTCTAATACCAGCTCTGCTGATACTCTTGCCATTATAGCATCATGCTGAAGACCTGAGCAGTCCTGCAGGAGCTCATCAGGCAGAGCCAGCCAGGAGCTGCAAGACCCCATTTCCCAGCCTTTCTCTTCAATGGGTAGCAAAGATTGAGGCCTCGTTTAGGGCACATTGTCATTGAACTAAACTGCTGGTTTAGTATTGATTTCAGTGGAGCAAAACAAGGCCCTTGCAGTTCTAACTGTAGTTACAATATATGGAAACTGAATAGACACAGCTGAGGGGAAAATTAATTCCAGTATTTGGAGAGAGGGAGAAAGTTGTACATTTGCAATTATGAGGAATCAAAAATATTTTGAATTAGTCGCAGGACTTAATAGCCCAATTTAAGACTGTAGCATAAATAAACTCTGCTCAGAAATTTGTATGCAAGACAGCAGCAAACAGACTGAGCTAACAATCCTCTAGAAATATTAGCACTCACTGGTTTCAGAAGATTGGTCATGTACCATTATATGTTGTGATAAACCACTACTGAAGGTTGAACTGGAAAAAATAAGGTAGATTATTTCATTGCTAACATAGGACTAATTTTATATCCAAAGCTGAACATTGATTTTCTGTAAGTGCCTCAAGTATCACCGGTTCAGTAAGAAAGGTATAAAGAAATTTTGCCTTTTGAGTAAATCCTCAGCAGCATTTCATGACTGATTTCTGATTTTGTCATACTTTTTCAAGTGCAAGGTATAGGAAATACTTCTGAATTTAAATATACTCTTACAAGAAGAGAGCTGTGTTTGTTCTATTCATCACTCAATTCATGTGTAAGGGGAAAACTCATGCTACAGTTTTGTGGAGTTCCAAACACAAAGATTTGAAAAAACTATTTCCAACATCGTGACTTTCTGCACAGAACTGATGTTTATTTATTTACTTTTATGAATTTGTACATATTCAAAACTTCTGAAATATTGAAATAGCTCCAAGCTATTTCTCCAGTTTTTCAATCACAATCTCTCCATTTAGGCACTAGTGCTAAATTGAGCATCTTGTGGTGGTACTTCAGTGGTTTAAATGGTTGCACACAGATGGTCAGTGTGCTGCAATTGCTTTGAAATTCACTTCCCATAAACGTTTTTGTTACTAAATAGTGTTCTTGGTCTTGCATCAGTATTCAAAGGGCATCCAGCCTCCCTATAGCCTGTGAGATAGAACTTCAGCTGAATAGTCACAGAATGATTTAAAAGTAATTATTTAAGCAGACCATTGTATGGCAGAGCACAAAGTAGGATCAGATCAAGAATCGAATGTGCAGTTCCCCAGTGTCCTGAAAGCCCTCACCAGCAGCAATTAGAAACTCTGGCAGCAGCAAATGGCAAATGTGATTAACCTTAAATGGAAACAATTTTATTAAACTGGAGATCTGATTAGCAACTGAACTGCACGATGCAGATTTTTCCAGCAGGAGTTACAATACTACCACAGCCTGTAATTTAATGCTGATATGAGTTAATTCGTTTCTCTCTGTAAATGGTGTGGTAAAGAAAATTTTTTTAAACCAAAGATGTCCATCTTCAAAATAACTCCTAGTGTATGTATTGTTGCTAGTCAGTAGGCTGTGCAGGAAATTACTTACAGAGCACTAGGGAAAAAGGAAAGTGGCAGCTCATTCACACCAATGGGCTTCTCTTGGTTTAGGAATTTCTGGGGTAGGTATAGCAATAGGTATTTCTGCCTCCTTTCCACTCTCTGTAGTGATATTACACAATGTCTACAGTTTATTTCCAGTATTTTTCCTTCCAAATTTCCCTGCAGAATTAAAGAACAGTCCCTGTTTGAAAGCTGTAAGAAATTCTGAGAACATGTGCAAAACTATTCCATAAATTCCTTGCTTGTTTGTTTTTAAGCTCGTACATTCTGAAATATCCAGCCAAGGAGTTACAAACAGAGGGAGACAGAAGATCTTAGCCAAGGTCTGGTACAGTCATTGCCTTTATCAGCTCAGCCTGCCTATTAGGCTCCTCCAGAGAACATGACATCACTAAACTCATGACACACCTGGGATCAAGCTCTTTTGTAGGAAACCCCATGGATCGAAACCCACCATGCTCTGTTTTCGGGGAGCAGCGAGTGCAGGCACAGCTCACGGACATGGCAAGACCTCCGTCTATGTATAAAAACCTGTAAGACAAGAGACCTCCTTCACTGGTAATTTCTAGGGATGTTATTCCTCAACTGCTCTTTCTAGGGCCATATTTTATGTAGTTGAAGGAGAGCTCTACAAAGAAGAGATTTTACCAAAGAAGTGGGAGTTCAGCTAACACAGCATATCACTCTCTATGTCCTATGGGGGTGGGTGGAAACAAAGTCCTGCTCACCATTTTATATAGGAAGTGAAATGTTTCTCCAATCCATCAACAAAATAAAATGTATATGCCTTTTGATACTTCAAGGCTTGTTATCACAGTGCAGTGATGCAGACCTTGACACAGACTGCACTTTTCTCACAGGGAACCCAATTTTTGTTGTGTGTTTGGGTGACAGTTGTTCATTTGAGTGGAATTTGAGAAGGATGAATGGAGTATTGTGCGTGTGGTGTGGGGATGTCTAATCCTCACTCGTGAGTTTCTGCCATTAGAACTGCCTCTTTTGTGAGGGGAACAATGTTCCTCTTCCACTGCCTTCCCAATTCCCTGGCCAGTGATGCAGTTCATGCAGCCCTTCTGCCACTCCTGCCTTGTGTCTGCTGCCTCTTCACTCCACAGCATTTTCTATGGGAAAAGAATCTCCTTCCTCATTCAGAAAGCTGGGAATGAAGCTCATTAGGATCTTGGCAGCAAGAATGAAGCCTGTCATTTAACATCAGATTTCATTGCAGCCTAACAGAAGATACAAATTGTCAGATGGGGAACAAAACTGGTACACTATATATTTAGTCATCTTTATCCCCCCAGTTCTAACATGCTTTTTGGATATAAAGTAGAAGAGTTTAAAGCTCTCACTGCAGTGTTTTTGAAAGTAATCCCCTTTCTTCTAAGTCTCCACCTTTACTGTGCTGCCCTCTTTCTGCCAGAGAATCTAAAGGTGCTTAAGGAAGTTAAGTGGTACAGAAAAGATGCAAGAGTTGATGAACGGCAACTCCCTTATGTATGTATTTCCCTTCAATTCCCAAAGTGTCTCCAGGTATTTTGGATACCACATAAAGAATGTCACCCTTCCTGCTGATTCAGGGATAAAATTCTTTGAGCCTTAAGAAATGTGCACACCCCTCCTATCAAAATCATGTGCACATTGTAGAGAAAGGCACAATTTGCTCACCCCACAGTTTATAATCCCATCTTGTATGTTACTGTTGGATTCCTTTGATCTTGAGTTATTCCATGTTACAGTTTTAGCCTGTTTTACACCTCTGTGATATCAGCCCTACCTACTTACTCCCACTCCTTTGGTCAGACCTACTACTGTACTTCTCCTTTGCCATCTTCTATAAAAGCACAAATTCTCTGTATATATATACATATATATCAGTTGCAGTTGGGGAAAATGCTTTGTTGGCTCCTCTGCAGTACTTTTTTTTTGATGAATGCTAAGAAGACTGTGATTGGGTAAGTTATTTAAGCCTTTGTTAGTGGCAGAAGGTTCTTATGACACAAGCATGTGCTCCTTCCCTCAGTTAGGTCACAACTCCTGCCTGTGGTGGGGGACAGGCAGCTTCTGCCCTGCATGAGCCCTGCAAGCCCAGCCACACAAGGAAGGAAAATGGAAGCAGGTCTTTAAGGCATTACTTTCATCTTGAAAGCCTTGCTGATATAAATCTGCAGTAATACCATTAGCACTGGCACAATTGTCAATTTACATTGATTTCAACAATTTAGATTGATTTCATCAATTTATGTCAATTTAATCAATTTACATTGGTGCGATCAGGCACAATCTGTCTCTTCATTCCCGTGAGGAGAGAACAGAATCCCAACACAATCTGCTGTGACCATTGCACAGGCACTGGACACACTCACTGCTCCCTTAGCCTCTGTTGCATCCAGTTTGCTGTCTGACATTAATAAAAAGAAAAAAAAAAAAAACAAAAAAACCCAGAACCAAATAAGAACCAAGAAACATGGTGAAAACTAGCAAGCTGAAGTTAAATTATTGGGAAAAATTAATACAACTGTGGAGAAAATTGCAGGAAGTTGGGAATCTACTGATGGGACTGCAAAGGAGAGGTGGCTGGCTGTGCAGCACCACTGCTGCAGTCAGTGAGTCTGGAGGGGAAGTTCTCACACAGAAGCCTTTGGGGGCTTTGCTTCTTCTTCAGAATGAATCTGTGTGGGTTGCAAATCTGATGCTTTGCTTTCCTGTGTGGCAGAACCAGGACAGATGACAGACAGACAGACAGATAGAAGCTTTATCGCTGCTCTTCAAGCTGCAGGTACCTCTATGTCATCTCTATGTAGATTTTAATTTCCTGTTAACTGCACCTGTTTCTGTGATACTTTTTATCACACTCCCCTATTTTAACAGGTATCCTTCTGTCAGTTCTGTTGTACATAGGTGCCTGCACTCATGTCACCCGTACTTCAGGGGCAAAGTTCCACTTTCACGGTAACTGGAAATACTGAACCTCTGTAAGTCAAGTGAGACAGACTCGCTGGATGTGTTTAAGCAAGTGTTGTCAGAAAACTGGGAGATCTTTTAATGAAAAAGCACCAGTAATGATTTTAGTTATTACAAGGAATAAGGTGTTTACACTTGCTCAGCTTGTAATTTTTGAGCATTTAGAATGCAAGAAGGTATATGGACATCTATAGCTTAAAATAAATAGAATTTTTAAATTACTCAAATCACCTTGAAATTCATTTTTTAAAAGTGTTTGAAGCAGCTTTTAATGTTTAGTCATGAGTATCTGTAATAGCTGAGTGGCAATGAGACAATCTGTAGTAATGAAATTAGTACCCTTGAAATGATTTCCACTGATTTAATTAGATTGGATATGACTCATTTTATTTAAACTGCAGTTTAAACTCTGTATTTTTCTTGTGTGAGCCAGGCCTCAGAATTTAAAGCACACCAGGAATTCAGTCTCACTCAGCCCAGCACATTCAACATCACTTGTTTTCAAATTGCATCTTTTTTTCTCCCAGGATGGGAAGCTGCTAAATAAGAGTCAAGTCACAAGGCAGGACCGGTGGCTAAGCCATCTCCACAGTTGGCAGGAATGAAACAGGAACGTGTTCTGTGGGAGAATCAATGCCCAAGTCCTCTGTCTTGCTTTGTCTCTTTGCAGACACACTGGGATTTTCCTCTGAAGTTTCTTAGCAGACTGCTCTGAGCTTAAGGCCTGGGTGTGCTCTCTTCAGGGCACTTTGCACCTGGGTTTGTTGGAGCACAGACTTTGAGTCCTTTCCAAATGTGCCAGTTTCATTGACACAGTCAGTTCCAACTGCAAATAGTACAGCTGCTGTAGAAAAGCACAGCTTCCATCTTTTACTGAACACAACATGCAAGTACAGAATGTGTTAAAAGAAATCATAACTTAAAAAGCTGAGCACTTACTAAAGAATGCTTGAGTTAAGCCTGTCTTTGGGCACCTCTTTTGTGCAATTTGAGGGCCTGTGTTAACAGTTCAGATGCCTTAGGTGCCTGAAACTGAGTGGGATGAATAGAGGTCTAAAACAGTTTCAGCTGATTACCTGATTTGCTCTGGCTTCTGCAGCTAATAGTGCATAAAAATAACTCTAGCAAATAGTCTCCAACAAATAAGCCAATGTTTAAGATTTATGCCAAAAAAAGAGAGTCACTACCATTTTCCCTGCACGCTGGCTGATTGCCTGAGGTCCAAGGGCTGCTGCTGTGTGAGCACTGCAGCAAGTTCTGCACTGTCAGGGCTCATTTCTGTGGAGGGAGAACAGAGCAGTCAGCTCTGGCTGAGCAGGTGCTTGTACTGACTGGGAAGGGGAAGCAGAGACTGCTGACCCATTAGGGTTTTGTTAGCAGATAAGCAAGGACTAGGGCTCTAGACAAGTGCCTGCACTTACACCTGAACTTTATACAAGGGAGACAGTTGTGTGAATGGGGAATGACACCACAAAGGCTGCAGCCCAGTTTATGAAAAGCTTGAGAAATTTCTCTGATCTAAAAAATATACTCAGCCCATAATGCAACCTCTTTATTTTCTCATATGCCACGCTGCCTTGATACTTTGGGTGGAAAATGGTTTCAGGTCATAACTAAGAAGGGTACTTACACAAATAAGATGAATTTTTTTTTCTTATAATTCCTGTAGGGTTTATATGGATTTAGCTCATCTGTGGTCTGGGCTGTAGTGCTATCATCTGCTTTTGCTAGGGCATCACTGAAAAAGCCATGCTATTAATTTCCTACAGTCACCAAGCACTTAAAGTGGATAGCTTATTTGAAAAGGTTATTTTAGCTATTTAGGTTTGGATACTGGGTTTGGAAGTGCTGCTCTTCCTTTTGCCTTCAAAAGTTTCGTTGGACTGGTTCATGCAATATTATTATTCTCCAACTCCTGTGTTCACAAACTGCCTATGAAAGCTTTCATTTTATGATTAAACATGTGGAAAGGGTGAAGTATTTCCTTGTCAGTCTACATATGAACATTATGTAGAGGCATAGGAGATGTATCTGCAGTGTTTTGGTTTCGTATTTGAGAGTGCCAGCTGAATGCTCTGGGCATGAGAAGAGACAATTCTTCAGGGCTTTGAAGCTCTTTTAAAAAAATTTTGCCAGGTTTTCCTAATACCAAGAAAATCTGTGTACCAGATGTTGCTTTTCTCGTCTAATTTATATCCAGCATACACTTTTACCACTACTGATGCCAAGAGAGATTCCTCATGCTGTGTTGCTCTCAGTGAGGCAGGCAAAAAGGACAGCACGCAATAGCTCTGCTCTAGGCTGGACTCAGCCACTCACCTTTAGATCCTGGGGCTGTCCAGGGACTTCCAGCACAGTTCCCTCAATCCAGTGTTCTCCCTTCTGGAAGAAAGCAATGGAGGGCCTGAAATTTAATGTACTCACTATAAGGTATTCAGAGGAAAGATCTTTGCAACTGTTCTGTTGAATTTAAAAGACATTGTGGCTCACTAGAATTTCTAAGTCTAAAGAGGCTTTTAATACATAAAGCCCAGTTTTCACATTATTGAAGGGGTTTAAATGTTATATAAAACATTGCTAAGCAATTATGTCCTAGATAAAACTACCCTGTTCTCTGCTTACATGAACTACAAAGCTCAGTATGTGTCTTGGTGCTGCTGGCTGCAAGGCATTATCTGGGCATGTTTGATGGGGAATTACATGCCCTAGAAAGAAAATTAATAGAGACATCTGCTTTCAACTCCTAAATTTTTCCCCTACTTCTTTCTGTGATTAAAAAGCACATATCTTAATATATGCAATCCTAACACCTAAAATTACAAAGGCCTTCAGTAACTCAAGAGGGAACCTTTGTATTATCTCTTCTGTTCCTGATGAGCTGGAGCAAAGTAAATAGGCTGTATAGAGCTCTGAAAAACCAGCTTGTTTCAAAGGGACCCTTTCAGCTGCAAGCCATTATGTCATCCCCTCTAAAGAGCTGCCCAGGCCTGCAGCTCTGTAAGAGCTCAAGAGTGTTTGTCTGGGGTGGTTGGACAGACTCCAGTGTTTGTCTATGGCTTGGGGTGCAGGGTGAGTGCTGCATGCACAGAGGAGCTGGAGGTGAGAGCCAGGGGGGGGTGTTGTACTTGCAAAAGAACCCCAGCTGGAAGGACTCGTCAGGAACACTGGAAAGGCAACGAGGTGCTACGAAAGAAGTATTAATATCCCATCCTTTCAGAATCTGAGAAGATGTTTTTATGCAGCCATCCCTTGTGGAATTACAACCAAATTCTCACAGGATGCTGTGTTCTCATGACTCAGAGTATGTCTCCTGCAGTCATTTGTTTGAGGCCTCACCACTGGAGTGTAAAGTTGCCTGTAATAAGATCTGTGATGAAAAGTTACTTCCATTACTTTTGATACATGGGCTTCATCCACTTTGTTCAGTGTGGTGTGACTTTGATAAACATCCATCTGTGTGTGAGACACAAATTCTTTCCTAAACTGCAAAATCTGCAGAGGCAAAGTTAAGTAATTTTGACCTTTTAAGTTTCTTTACCCCTTTCTTGTCTCTCTTTGAGTTAAACTTGCCTTTTTTGATGAACCTCTTTTATCATCTTCATTTTAACTGGTGAATTCTCATTCATCTGATATTAATAGTTGGTATCATCCATAATAATTTTAAGGTTCAAAATGCTGGCAAAATTTCCTTCTCCTTTTGGACAAAAAGCATAGCTTATGATAATGTGTAGTTTTAGTATCCCTTTACAGTAAAGTTTCTCCAAATTGCTGTATCTGTGGATGCAGTGTCCAGGTTACCCTGTGGAATTTCCTCAGGGAAAGAAGGAGGCAGGGTTTTGTACATGATTTTAGGAGAATCTGAGTAAAAGCTTAATAAACTGTGGCTGAATGTCACTGGTCAATGACTGCATGCTACCATGTGTAAACCCACTTGTGACTGCTATATCCCACTTCAAACTACTTATTTTATATCACTGGAGATTATTCACTGAGTTATATATTAATCAAGAGGAAAGCAAGACTACAAATTAGCACTGAGATTAGATGTGGTCAAGTGGCATTTTGAATTATTTAGAGACAGCTGCAACACTTTCATTGCTTAGGAGGATGATATTCTGTACTACTGGTGATCCAAAATGCCTTCCTGTTTTACTTTTTGTTTTAAGTATTATTCCACAGTCCGAAAGCAGGTCTTGAACTTTGATGTATTTACTGTTACTTTGCGAGAGGACTGAGGAGCTGTCAGAGTAATTACTGTGCAGGAGCTGCACGGTAATGTTCTGCAAATAGGTTCTTTAACTCACAACCTGTGAAAATCTTGCAGACAGCAGGGATCCTTGGAAGAATAAATTCCCTTCTGAACACACATTTAATGGTTTGAAGGAACAACAGCACCTTGTGGAGCTTCAGGCAGGCCCTGCCTAATGGAAATAAACAAGTGGTGCTGGTACGTGAAGTAGAACGAGGGTGTAGGGCCAGAGTCTGTCCCTCCCTTGGCCCCCATGGCTTTCCGGCAGCCAGCTGGGCTGTGTCCTGTGGGATGGAGCTCAGAGAAAAGCTGCTGTGGTTCCAGAGGTGGGATGGCACAGGAGCACAAGGTGGAGCAGGAAGGATGACTGAGGGATCTGGAGCTGATGAAAGGCCTTATCAGGGGTAGGAATAATATCTCATGGATGGTGGAAACAATGAAGTGGAATTAAGTTCAACTTTTATTGTCATACTCTAATTATTAGTAGCTGTCATAGACTTGTGTCTAATTAATAAAGGAGCTAAAGGGAAAGAAGGGTGATGGTAGTTCTGCCATCCTGATGCAGATGGAAGGAAAAAAAGGTAACAGTTCACATAAGGAGAATAGGTTGTATCATCTGGAAGTAATCTATTTGTAAATGTTTAAAAATAAAAAAAAATAAAAAGCAGCACAGGTGATATGAAAGATAGTGTTTTGCAACCTTGCACAGAGTTAACAATATTTATTGCCATATAGGCAAGGACTGCACACACTGGCTCCTCTGTGCTGTGTGACCTTCCAGCCAGAGTAGCAGAACCTCACTGATCCTGTGTAGCTGGCAGTCAGGGACAATGCACGTTTGTGTACTGGCACTCAGGTTCCAGCCTGAGGAGAGGGCAGGGGAGCCAGCATTCCAGCCTCTGGAGCTGAGCAGAGTTCTCTTTTCATTGTGGAACAAGCAGGAGCAGCTTCCCAACTGCTGAGCTTCTGGCAGTGATGTGGTCACTTGGCTTTTGTACAGACATGGCTCCTGTTACTCATCCCCTGGTCTGGCACCCCTGTAACCAAACCTTCAGCACCAGCCTGTTGCAGCAGAAACATGCTCTGACATGTGCCATGCAAGGTAACAAATGGTGCCCAGCCTGTGTAGGAGAAATGAGCAGAATCACAGCAAACACCTCAGAAGGTGTTTCTGAGTCTGTCCTTAATAGACGATGGCAGTTCTGTTTCATGAGGACTCAGAGGGAATATAGAGGGACTGGAGAGTAGAGGGTGCTATTTCACTTCATATTATCGTCAACCAGAATGTGTTAACATGTATCTTAACGTCCTTTGTACAGCCTTTCTTTCTCTGGGAGATTTCCAACCCCTCCATTTCCCTTGTAGAGAAGGTAGACACATATTGTGAGAAAAGAGACCACAGGTGCCTGGCTGAGTCGAGCAAGGGGGATTTACATGGGTGAAAAGTGTGCCTTTACCATTTCTAGTTCTGTCTAAGGCTTGCCAAAGGCTCCTGCAGCTCAGGTGTTCAGCCTCTTGCCTGCTCCTCCAACTGCATGCAAGTTGCCTGTGGGCAGATTTAAACCCGGGACAATCCTGCTGTGGATGGTGCTGTCACACTCCTGTGAAGCCTGGAGCTACCCCGAGGCCTTCCAGGAGGTTCTTTCATGCAGGGCAGTGGCAGCAGGGAGGCAGCAGGGAGATCCTGCCATGGGCAGTTTCCTACACTTCCCAGTTCAGCAGCACGGTAAGGGTGAGGATGTACACTGGTGCTTATGGAAATACAGCTCTGTGGGAGAAGGAAAGCAGAGAGGTTGCCCCTCTGCCTCAAGTGGCATGGTTTCTCATGCCTTCTCAAGGATCTTTGAACCCAATTCTTTTAGTGCTGGTCTCGTACTTCTCTTGTGAGCTTCAGTCATCTTCTGGGGGCTCAGCTCCTCGCAGCACTCTGGCCTTTCACTTAAAAGGACAACATCTAATGCTATCTTGCAATTAAATGCATGGAAGAGGACCTAGAAGCTGATGCTCAAGTCCTTTAGGGGATGAAACACTCCAGCTCTATCTTTTCACACTATCATATCATTATCTAATTCAAATGATAAAAGATACTGTTATGATTTCAAATTGTTACCTGGGAAGCCTATTTGCATTATCCTGAAAACTCAGAGCAGCTTAAAGTAGTATATCCTGCAGTTCCCAAGGAATCATTTGTATTTTCCAGTTTGCTTTTGCACAGCTGCTGGAAAAACAGAATTGCAACTGCAGTGTTGTCAGTTACAGTCCTGGCAGGGTTGTTATCACCCATCCAGCTTTCCCTGGATAATTGGGAATTCAGTGCAGCTCTTGCTGAAGAAAGAGTTTTTTGAGTCACACTGAGATTTCATAAGTACTTCTGATAACCACAGCTAAAAGCATCCAATGTGCTTGTACTGAAGCAAAGACAAGAGTTTCATTCTTTTTTTTTTTCCAGGTCAGTGGTCTCCAGAATAATAATGTATGGTTGAGCAGACAGCCTCAGTTCCAGGAGGATGATATTGCAGTTTAAATGTCTAACACTACAGCACTACAAATTCTATCCTCCATATGGGGCTGTTGTTACCGAATTAAAATGGTCCAGCAGCAGCAGGTTAACACAGTCAGTACTACTAACACAAAAGTGATCAGTGCTTCCTAAAAAAAAAGAGAAATGTTTGAAACTCTGTAATATTTTGTATCTGCATCCATTTTCTATCCATAGTGTGGGATACCAGGTGAATAGATTCTTCACGATCTGTGCCAGCTGCCTCCTGCTCTGTGACGCCGCTCCCTTCTGCACACTAATCCTGTAGAACCCTGAAGGTACTGCAGCTCAGCTGGGTGGGCATCTCACTCTCATTACCCTGAATTGGGGAAATAAGTAAGAGTCTTTGGAGTAAGTTGATGTCTGTTATTAAATCAGGGAAAGTGTATACTTTTTTTCCCCTGTGATTTTTAAGCTGAGACTTGCAGCACTGCCAGCTGACTGCTCCCTTTGTTTCAATGTGCTGTCAGGGCTTCTAAAATAAAACCCGGTGTGGAAAGTAATATTTCATAATATCTCTCCCGAATTTTCCTTTTTGTCTTCTCTTCTTGGCCCAGACTACAGCAGCTGACCATCAGAGGAGTGTTGCACCAGCAGCTGCAGTTACATGTTGTTTGCAGGAACGCTGGAATCAGCCTGTCCCTTACAGCATTTCTAGAGAGCTGAGGCTGAAACCTCCTGAACTCTTATCACTTTCAGAGACCTCTGTAATTGAGCTGTATGTGTACAGTGTTTGGAGATTCTTTATGATAATTCCAAAGAATAAATCTTGTGCAGTTTCTGAAATAATAATTCCAAATATACTGAGTTCTTGCACTCAGGCTATCAAATTAGAAAAAACCAAACAAGTCTGAATCCATAGCAATAGTAAGACCTGGCAGACCTGCTACAGGTAGCAAAAAATTTCTGATCCCAGTCTGGTGTAGAGCTCTTTCTTTGGGGAAGGCACAAAGCACAGTGGTAAGGAAACAATTCCCACTGATTCAGTTTGAAAGACACTTCATTGATTTTCATTTTTCTCCACAATAGCAAATTCATTCGCATTAAATGGGACCCATTCCATTACCTCCAAGAACAACAAACAATTCAATCTGTAACAAAGGCTGAACTAAACCCTCACTTTTTTCTATACCACTGCAAAAGATGTTCTGTGGGAACAGGCTGGAACTGGAATAAATGCAATATTTGCTCGATGCCTTGCATGCAGAACCTGTAAGTTGATTCATTACTATAATAAAAAGATATGCTGTAATTTCTGAGAATGCTCATGGAAAGGCACTGAGAATAAAAATTAAATGTGCCAGCAGGAATTTAACCAATTTATCCACTTTAATTCCATTTTCTTAGGTATATTTCACATTCATAACCAATCTGAAAAGTATCGACAAGCTGACAATTAATTACAAGGTATGTTGCATTGCCATTATTCCATTACACAGGGCAATGAGATGCTGATTTCACACTGATTTAACACTGCTCTTGTAACTGATATTTCTGCCTTTCCTCTTGGTATCCAAACCCAGTGTCTGAACTAATCAGGAATGGCTGGACAGTGAATGGTTTGGGCATTCTGGAACAGAGTAGGCATATTCCAACTCAGAAATAAATGAATAGGGAATGCAGTAACAGTATCATATACAGTTACAGGTCCACACATACTGATTTATAGAAGATAAAATAAAATGCCTGGTTTTCTAGACCAAATTTTCATCTAATTTTTCAGGTTCTTAGGCAGCATATTGATATTGTGCTGTTATGAGTAACTTCATGAAGCAATATAACTTCAAAAGAGATGGAATAGCAGATAATTCTGTGTGCCTGAGTAAAAGATTTTTCTGATAGGAGTGTCCATTGCACACTCTGGAAATCTGCCTGTTCTTCAAATGGAGAGAAGACATTACATGGACATGTAGCTTACACTTTAAAGCTGGAATAATTAATGCAGATTGTATTTTTTAAATATATGTATGTGTGATATAAAGTGTTTAGGAGGCTTGGGAGCAGGGTGAATTTCTGGGGGTTTACTATTTTTAATGAACAATCTGTGTAACTTCTACCTCCACACCTGGATGATTTTTAAATTTATCTTTTTCCCCTCTGTTTTTTCTTGAAATACAAATAATGGACTGTCCCATTACATTTGCTCAGAATACAATCCCATAGTAATCATCTGCAATAGAAGAAATTCCATGTTGTGTTCTTATTGATTCACCTCATCTTGCAACTGTGGACTTGACTTCCCCATCTAATTTGCTGGAGGTCACCTTTGTGGGCTCTGAGTAACAGCAATTAATCTTATTTTGTCAGTGGAATTACTTGCTCTGTTACAGAGCAATTCAGTAAAGGAAGCAGGAAGCTAAGATTGGATATTCTGACTACCAGTGTTTAATTCCATCAGCTGTCCCCTCAGAGCTTTTTTATTTTCAAGTACTTGGGGGTCTCAGCTGTTCTCCCCAAGCCTGTAAGCAGACCTGATGTGTGCTTGTGAGAACTTACTAGCTGGAATAAAGCCTAGGGGTGCAAAGGAGGAGTTGAAGGAGTGATAGTTGTAAGCAATTACATTGCTTTACTCTCAGAAAGAGCCCTAATCTTGTGTCCAATGAAATTTAGCCCCACTTTTCTACAGTGTCTTTTAAAAAGTGCCTTTAGTGGGTATCTGTTTCTCTTACAGCACTGCTGAGCATATTCACAAGTTCTGTAGAGCTGTTAACCTTAAAATAAATTTCTTCTAGGTGTCATTTCCTCTTCACACTCACTACAGGCCAGTTCACAGCTCAGACCAGCCTCTTCACTGGTCCATTGTAACTTCTGAGTGTCTGTGCTGAGGTGAGAGAAGCTCTTGTGGGCATTGCTTGAAACCTTTTCCTCTCACTGGCAAGTCTTATCGCCCAGCTCATTTCTTCTCAAAGCTGCAGCTGCAGCAGGTGGAAGAGGCAGCACTAACACAGAACAACTCTGCTCTGTGAGATGGTCAAGCGTGGACAGCAGTGTGATGGCAGCATTGGAAAGGGACCTTGCCTTGTGGGGCAGTGCTGCACTTACCACACCTGTTGTATCTGCTGAGCTTACAATTCTGTGGGGTTCGGCCACTTCACACACACATCACTGCAAATACCTCATGAGAGACACCTCCAACCCCGTGCTGGCCTCTGCTAATAGCATTGCCTATTGTAGCAGGAATTTCCCCTTTGTAAAAGTCTTTTAGAGATAGCCCACTGCCTGTTCTTCTAAAATTTAAAATAAAGCAATCTTATGGTAAATGTTTCTGAAACCAAGTATGTAAAAAGTAAAACAAATTGTTACAAAGGTGGAGTTTTGGCTGAAAATACTAACATGAAAAAGCTTCAAGTATGTTGATCTGACTTAAAATCTAATTTGAATTCGATTTCCTGTTTAAAAAGAGACTGTAATTTAAATTTTATTTAATTAATAAAAATTAATCGACAAGTATTGTCACTCACATGAAGGTTCATTGTGCCTAAAGCTCTGTCTGGCTTACAGCTTCAGGGTAGGTGTTCCTAATTGCTGCTGTGGAGACACTGGAAAGGAGGCTCATTATCCAGCTTTCCCACCATCCATGCACAGCAGAATCAGTGCCAGAGGTGGAAGCAGCTTTTGGTAACAGATTTGTCAGGCAACTCTGGCCTACTGAAAGGCAATAGCAAAGCTGGGGCAGATGCACAAACCTGGGCAACACAAGCCGGTAAGAGAACTCATGACTGACTAAACAAACCCCTGGGGCCAAACCCCAGTGTTGCAAGTATTGGAAGATTCTAAAATAGCCACATCTAATGACAATTAATGAGGTCGTGCACAATGTGATAATCATGAGGAACTGTGTTTGCTGAAAAGTTATTTCCAAGCTGGACTAAACTGAGCCACCAATTTGCAGAGAGGCAGTTTATTTTTAGTTACTGTAGATTCTGTTGTGGTTGTGTCACAGAACACATGATTTTGCTGCAGGGCAAAGTCGGGAGGAGCTGTGCATACAATCAAGACTTGCAGAATCTATGCATAGAGCAGACCAGCCCGCTCTCACAATCCACCTGAGGGATTTTAGTCCTCTTATCTGTGTTACTAGTCTTTGTAAGCATACAACTTGTTTGCTGATTGCTTTGCTTATCACAGAGAATTAGTCTGAAAAGACAAAAGTTTCATTTCAGCTGAGGAGTGTCCTAAACATTTGGCATCCAGTGTAACAAGCCACTCGAGGCTGCAAGCAGATTTGGAGAAGTGCTTTCTTAATGTGTAGCAATGGATGATGAAATTGCATTTCCCCGTGATTAGTCATCATTTGGTAAATGGGTATTAATCCTCACATTGCTGTTGCAGTTTTAGCTCTGTAGCTATGACACTCATGCTGATTTTGTCCCCAGAAGATAAGCTTCCTGGCTTGCTGCTTCCTACAGACAACCAATATCAAGTTATATTATACAAGATATAACATGTAATGTCTGAGTTTCTGAAGCAGGAACCAGCCCCTTCAAAGCTGAGACTGTTTAATTTGTATGTGAACTTGAGAGATTCACTGAAGTGTCTTCAATGAAGGCAGTCCTGCCAGAGGCAGTGAACTGAAATGCTAAACACTATGTCAGAGCTATTCTTAAATCATTATCTAAATTAAAAGAACTAGATATTATAAACCAATACAGAATTCAATATAAAAAACTTTGCAATTACCATAACTGCTGCAAGCATTACTATTGCTAAGTTCAAATGTTTGTTGCATAAAGCAAAAGGAGCATAAGAACGTAAATGCTTATTGGCATCAGGCTTTGAATATAATGTGTGTGAGTGATGCTAGAAACAGACTTTGGAGAAGTGGGTGTTTGAGCCCTTAAGGAAAGCCTCACTGGATAACTATGAATTCTTAGTAATATGGTCTTAATCTCTATAAATATTTCTGTATTTCTTGCCTATATCCCAGCTACACTGCAATAAATCCAGATCACAGCTGTGTGAATATTTTATCAGAATTATGCACAAGAGAGTACTGTATCATTCCTTACTCACTTCAGATCCACACAGCTGGATCAAAGCAGCTCATTAAAATATGTCTGGTGCTGCCTTAAGCAAAAGAACAGGAACTTTGAATGTAAGATTTAGATCAGTGATTTCAGTGCTCAGATACAAGAAGATCTGGCAGGGTTGATTGATAGCCAGGACTGCATCACAGCTTGGCCAAGCAGCAGGCCAGGCATTAGTCTGGAGGAGGGGCAATAA
The DNA here is from genome assembly GCA_013400415.1 of Scytalopus superciliaris. Lineage (NCBI taxonomy): Eukaryota > Metazoa > Chordata > Aves > Passeriformes > Rhinocryptidae > Scytalopus > Scytalopus superciliaris. Next base: position 5,386 of record VXBX01002677.1, on the reverse strand, counting down.
GCCAGGATCTTTGCACCACTTCATTCAGCAATGGCGTCACAGCAGTGGAACTTGTGCTTCAGTTCTGTCTACAGAAAAAATAACCTGGCAGCTTTATTTTTAAAATCACATCCTTCCTGTACCCTGTCAAGGGAGTCGGAAGATGAATTTGAAGAGTAAATGGCTGGAGAATCATCATTTTTCCTGTCAGTTTTCTCATGGCATTAATAGAAAAAAACATCAAATAATGGATGACTTAATCAGGACAGATCTGCTGGTTTTAAATGTGGAGCTTTTCTATCATAACCATTTCTTTTTGGTTGTTCATGCTAGGAGAACCATTACTGGCAGTGAATGGTTATTCTCCTTGTAATTCTTCACATGAAATGCCAAGTGTTCTGGGAAAAAGAAATCTATCATTACCTCTTTTGACACCACACTGATGTCTCGCTCTCTAGGGGAGATGAGATGATTTACATACTTAAATATTTTGCTGTAGTGTGAAACGGTGTTTTGCAGTCTGGCAGCTGTTATTAGCTGCTATGATGATCAAATAACACTATGGGAGTTGGTAATTAAGAAGGAAGCAATCCTAGAAGGACAGTAGAGTACTAATATTTAGGTTTGGATTAATTCAGCAATTCTGTCAACCAATTGCAACCCTGGGGGATCATCTGCAGTTTTAGACTTGATATGCTACTTCTGTTTCACATGATAAATCCATTAATATTCTAGGCTTCCACAAGCATATCACCCCACATACAACCACCTTGCAGGTGAAATAAATAGGTCTCTTTTTCCTTAGTGGCCATGCTAAACAATGCTTATATAACAAGTAGGGTGCGTGCTTGGGGTGGCAGATGTTTGGTATCAGGAGGAGCTGTTGTGACCCTCTAAACTAAGACTTGGACTCCCTGGGAAGGGGACAGTCTGTGACCCTTCTCCATGGAGGCAGGGAGGGACACCTCGAGGGAAGGAGTTCCCTACCTGCCAAGGCAGTAAATGGGCAGCTGCAGCTCACCAGAGAGAAGGGCAGCAGCCAGGAAAGCTCAGCCTCACCAGAGAGTGCCAGGCACAAGTCTGAGTGGCTGTTGTAAAGGGGTGGGATGAAGACACTGGAAGAAAATGGGAACTGAGAAAGAATGTGGTTTTATGTAAGATAATGTGTCTGAGAGCTGACTGGAAGTCATCATTTCTCTGTCATGAGAGGCTTGGGGGTTTTTCAGTTCCATATTGGTGTGAAGCAATAGCTTTGTTTTGATACCTAAACCTAAGTGCTGAAGTTACTATAGAGTGGCTCTGGAAGCTGATAAAATGCTTAAACCCTGAGCACAACAAAGCCTTGAGGCTCAAGTGGTTCCTTTAGCTATTGCTTCTCTGCCCAACAGGCTTGGAGAAGACTATGTGGAATTTGAAATTAATTATCCTGCACCAGTAGCACCAGTGCCTCGAGGACACCTCAGCCCTGTGAACATGCACTTTACACTGAAGCGTGGGATCTTGTTCTCATCTTTGAGGTTTGTGGTGTGAGCCTCAATGCTCATGTCATTGTACTAACTGTTCAAAATTGTGTTGAAGGTCTTGTTCTGTTTGCTTAGCAACTTAAATCAGCCATTGCAACAGCAGAGAAAAAAACCAAAAATTTTCTCAGATTATTTGACCTGATGTATCTACCTCACTTTCTCTGTATATCTAGATGAGTATGTTGATTACTGGTCTGAAACTGCATTCTGGCACAACTCTCTCTAAATAGCTAATATTGCTGAAATGATGAAACTGCATAGAAATTATTTTCTAGCTTCAACAAATCAGTATATTTAAAAAAAGATTGATTTGTATGCATGCAAATCCTATGATTTCCAGCCAGGAGAAAAATAAGGTGACATTAAGATTACTTATTTTACATATTAAGGGCATATTACAGTCAGTAAAATATGGCTAAAGGTTGTTAACTGTATGTCAACTTCTGAACTTCATTTAGTTTCTTTGGTGGGAAGTTACTGCTGTTGGATCAAAAGCTAATAAATCCAGCATTCATTTTTGGGGCTAAACTGACATCTGCTGGTATTCTGTAATACAATATGTGCAATTAGCGTGAAGGCAAAACATACCCTGTATCCTGTGTATGTTGCCATTTCCACGGTGCTGTTGGCAGCCCTGGTGAAGGCTCAGGAGAGCATAACAGGGACTCTGGCAGGTGGGCCTGCCCAGCACCTCATGCCACCTGACTGCTGATGGAGCAGAGCTCTCGTGGTTGCTCTCACACTTCAAGCTTCTGAAATTGCCACGTGGCCTGGTTTTCTTATGATTTTTTTAAAAAACAGGTTATGTTTATAATCTTGAGATCATGGGGGCAGGGGGAGAAATAAAGAAGATGTATCAATGTCTAGCCAGGTTTCCTCATGCACACCTTGAGCTGGTGCTGGCCATGTGCCCAGCCTGGTCTGCTGCAGGAACAGAACTGCTGTGGGTTCCACTGCACAGGCAGCAGCTTCAGGGCAGCTGTGCTGGGTGGGCTGGGGCAGCACCCTGCCTAAGCCAGGCAGGCCAGTGGGCTATGGCTCTGTTCCACCACAGTCTGAAATTTGGCAGAAAATAACCCCCCTTGTGCTGGAGATCAGAGGGGCTGGATGCAGCTGGGCTTGATTTCTGATTATTACCGATTTGGCACTGTAAGACTGGTTGTGTTTAATAAGAACATCCACAATCACAGACTCACAAATAGTGCTGCTTTATTGAAGCAACAGAAATACAGATTTAGAACGGCTGTTGATAAATGCATTAGTGCTAGCCTGTGGTTAATTAAGCTAAATTAGCAATTCAAGCTAAATTAACAAATTCAGCCTTTCACTATGCTTAACTTCACAGTTAATGAAGCTTAGTTTCACCCAGGTATGCTCTGGCACAGTCAGATGCACAAATCTTACCACAGTGGCACCTCTGCTTTAGGGACGAGAGAGGAGCAAACCCACTGACTCATCTGTGAAGTGGGGCCATGTTCTCATCCTCTGCATGGAGGATTCCAAATATCAATTCTATAGTTTTAGATAAATGGAGATGGGACTGTAGTCAAATATAATTATTTATCTATTGTTGCCATCATAGATAGTGGGGGGAAGCCACTTTTTCATTTTCATATTTGTAGGAGTACTTTTTTATATAAATGAGGGACAATGAGGGTTACAGGTACCTTGATCAGGCTGAGTTGTAGGATTTATGGTTGAATCAAAGGCAGAACAGAACTGTGACACTTCAGTATCACTTCCTCCTCCACCCAGCTGAGGCAGCAGTAAAGGCTCTTTGACCTTCGCTCGATCATCTTTGTGGCCATCAACATGCTACAACTGCACATTATCACAGAATCATATAATGGTGTGGGCTGGAAGGGACCCACCAGAAGGGTCTGAAAGTCATCTAGTCCAAACCCCTCTGAAATGAGCAGAGACATCTTCCACTAGACAAGCTTGCTCAGAGCCTTGAATTTTTCCAGGGATGGGACATCCACCACCCCTCTGGTCAGACTGTGACAGTGTTTTACCACCCTCATTGTAAAAGCCTTCTTTTTTATATCTAATCTAAATCGATCCTCCTTCAGTTTAGAATCATTACATCTCCTCCTGTTGCAACAGGTGCTGCTAAAAACTTTGTCTTCATCTTTCTTGTAGGACTCCCTCAAGGACTAAAGGTTGCAATAAGGTCACCCCAGAGCCTTCTCTTCTTCAGGCTGAACAGCCCCAACTCTCCCAGTCTGCCTCTAGCCCTGGGAGCATCTTCATGGTCTCCTCTGGATTCACTCCAGCAGCTCCATGTCCCTCTTATGTTGGGGGCCACAGAGCCCTGCAGGTGGGGTGTCAGTGGAGCAGAGAGACAGAATCCCCTTCCTTGGCCTGCACACCACACATCTCCAAGGATCATGTTTATACTTCTAATAAATCCTGTTATGTGTGGCTAAGTTCAATCGAGGCTGAGATCACACAGAGGTGTGGGTGCTCTCTGTACTTCACCAAGACACAGGGCTGAGCCCTGCCCTTCACCCCAGACACCATGCAGTGTTTAAGCCTCATTTAAGTCGGCTGTAAGACAAGCAAGTGGCTCAACTCAGCCTCATCGATTCTCCATAGCAAACCTGCCAATTCTCCACTAGCTTGTCTCTGAAAATTGGGAATAAAACTTAACACCAATGTTAAGTATTAAGAAGCAGGCATTACTTTATAACAACAGCCAAAACACGGAGGGAAACTGCCTGAGCCACAGCTTGGCTCAAGATGTATTTATTAGGAATACACATATTCATCAGAAAAGCATTACAACTTGTTACTTTAGGTGACTCCAGAGCCCCGACAATGGAATGGGCTGACTTGGGTTGTTCCTGACCTGTCAGTTCCACAGACCATTCCATAGCGTTCTGTTAACTGTGATCTCTGCAGGACGTGCAGCTCACACGGCCCGCGGTGACCCAGCCAGCCACAGACTCCCTAAATGCGATTCCTCCTTCGCCCAGCGCCATCCCGCAGAATGGCTGGGATGGCAGGAGCTGTCGCATGGTGAGCTGGGTGGGAAGGAGGGTGTTAATGAGAGGAAATACACTTATATGCTGGGAAATGGGTGCTGACTGCCCACTCTATTTGGACAGGAGTAGGGCAAAAAGGACAAGTGTTGCTGGGGACCCCAAGGAGGAGCAGGAGCCAGCCTCTGACTCGATGCAAGAAAAAACATGTTGAGAGAGCGTGGCAGTTGGAGTAGGAAGGCTCTCAGCTGAAGATCATGTCTTGTCTCACCCCGGGAGATGTGTTCAGTCATGGCCTTTCTCTCCTGTGCCTTCTAAGCTGCTCATGGTCACCCAGAAAAGGGGATCTTATTACTAAGAGAACAATTATTCCAATTTTAGTTAATCCAGGGCACCAAAGCCAAAATTACTCGTGATTTCTTGATAATGACGTAAATTCACCTCTATGTCTAGTTCTAATCTTCTTGTGTTATCTTGGAGCTGGATAAAGGAATACTCTATGTTATCCAAAAACTGAATCCAACTTAATAGCCTGTAAAGTCACTAGTTTACATCACTGAACTGAAGGCTTTGTTGATCGTTTTACGTGTTCTCGCATGTGATCTGAAATAACTGATTTGGTAATCCAAGGGGCACTGTAGAATTAGGGGAGGTTTTTTTCCTCAGTGCTCTAGAACATGGAGCCCGGCTGCGCCGGTGACGGGAAAGTTGAGGATCCCGGCTTTGTCACCCTGTGAGCGAGGTTTTGGCAAGAGCCGCGGAGTTCCCGGCACCGCCAAGTGCGTCAGGAGCGTTTGTGCTCGCACACAACTTCCCCTTTCCCTTCCCAGCCGCGGAGTCCAGCGCAGAGGGAAGGGCAGGAGGAAGCGCGGGTGGGGGACGGGACGGGAGGGGACGGGA
>VXBX01002675.1:0-23621 GCA_013400415.1 Scytalopus superciliaris | reverse complement strand
GGGGGTGTCCGTGGAGAAGGAACTAGTAAGTAATACAGAGATTTCATGCAATTCAGTGGGCTAATTTATATGAATAATGAAATACCAAACTTTAGATAAAACTCAGAGAAATATACTACATATTTAATTAAGTTTTCCACATGCTGCATTTTCTCTAATGCTATTTAGAATGTCTTTTTGGGAGGACTATATCCCTTGGATCTTTTTATGTTTATAGAGTCTTCTGGTCAGGGGTGTAAATGATTGTATTCATCATACCTTTTTTTCCCCTTCAAATGGTAAGTGTTTTTTCACAATTTTAGGGATTTTTACTGTCACTATCATGCTGAATAACAGAGGATTAGATTACTCTGCAGCAAATTTGTATATAATGTGCATAGTTGAATTAATGAGAAAATACACAGAGAAACTTCTCAAAAAATCTGAGTTGGAATGAGGTAAATTTTTTCTTATGTTCTGGGAGGAAAATTCCTCTGTAGCATTTCTTTAAAATCCAATTGCCTTTGTGTGCAAATAATTGATATATTTATTCTGAGCATTTTATCCTGGACCTTTAGGAAGAAAGGCATGGGATAAGGAACATGGCTTTACTAAACTGCGATTTTCAGTTTTCATCTGGAATAACTGAATGCTGTTGTATAACAGAATGATGTTCTTACTCTTTACTTAAGCCTCTCTTGTTTTGTTTTGTTTTGTTTTTGTTTGTTTGTGGGTTTTTTGTTTGTTTGTTTGTTTTTTTGTTGTTGTCTGTTTTTTATTGGGGTTTTTTTTTGAAGGGGTTGTCCCAGTCCTTTCCCTGTTAATCAGTTCCCATTCCAGGACTACTGCTATTTTCCCTCATTAATGCCAAATTTCCCTACATAAACATGAAGGAGACTTTTCAAAATTTGTTGTCTGTTCTGGATGTTAGAAGTCCTGACCTCCAGTCTTCAGATCCTCTAGGAATTTACCTCTAAGTCTATTACCTTTTGTATTATTCCAAAGTTTTGCCCCATGACCAACTCCTACAAGCAAATACATTACCTCATAAGTAAGTGACAATTTAATTAAGCCTAGGTGAAGTCAGTAGGAATTCTCCTGCAGATGGCTTTGCAGATGCTAAAGGGTAGGTCATTTTGTATTTGGGTACAGGGACTAAAAATCAAAAGCAAACATTAATTAAACATATTTGAGAGTTTATTCTGGCTTTATATTAAATGCTTGTCAGTTCACATGCTCTACTCTGTCAGAGTAACAGGATTTGATAAAAAATAGTAATTCACAGACATTTAAAATATTTTTCCTTTAATGTGAAACAGCAAATATTAGAATTTTAAAAATGTATCATGAATATTGAGGATTGCACTAGATAACAAATATAAAAAAATATTTTTAAAGAGAGGTGTTAACTGAAAATATCTAGAAAATTCCACACTGAGACACAATATGTCTCATAAAATTCTTCTAAAAGATGGGTTTAAAGCTGTTTGCAGTTCAAATATGAGTTGATGTTCTTTGCGCCACTTTTTATAAAATTTTTGCAGCAAACTACTAAGCATATGTTCATCCCTGTATTTTTCTAAATAGGTATTATTTCTTGTTTATATCATATCTGTGCTTTTAGTATTATCCAACTTGGTATATTAGGAAGTTAATTTTTGAAGGACACTGAATTTTAAAGTATTCCAGGATGGTTGATTATTTAGACATCAGAAAAATATTACAGAGATGCAAATCAATCCTTCTGTATTCTTGAATCAAAGTTCTGTTGGAAGTAAAATGTTTTCTTCACAATATTAGGAAGAAGAAAAGCGGACTCACAGACTGAAGGAAATAATTGTTCAGAACACAGGTTTTTTAAAAAATGAGCACAAAAGGTTTTGCTCCAGGCAAAATTTGGTCTATTTCATGTCAGAGAATTAGAAATGAAGTTTTGGGGTTTTTTGGCACAAAGCCCTGAGGCTTCACAGAGCTTCTCTTTTTCCTTTATCTAGCTGAGTATGTGGACTTGGGCTTTTTGTATTAACTGTTTGTATCTTTGCTTCTGATTTTTTTATATTATCTGGTAAGACAGATCCTGATTTTTGTTGTTGCTCTGTTAAGAAAATGCTCAACATCACAAGTTTAATTTGGAGGTTTCTTCTTAGATCTTAAGACTTGTGTGCTTTTCTGAGCTTGTACTTAAACTTAGCTCTCTAAGGACCACTTTCCATTTCATTTGAAATGTACCTGGGCATCCAAATAAAAACAAAGCAATACGAATGCCAAGAGCATTATGTATTTTAAAAATGTAATTTTTAAAGATACTGTGGAAACGGTAACTCAGTTCTCTTGTTCAGCCAGGCTAATTAGCAGAGCTGTGTTAGATGAAATCTTCCTGCATAGAATTCTGGAGCACAAATCGTTTAGAGCTGCTTCTGTTTTATAGACAGGAATAGCTCAGCCTCTGTGGTACTTGGACTGGCATGTTTAGAATCTGTACCGAGGCAGAGTATGTTAGTATATATAGTTATAGGATCTGGGCCTACTTATACTAGGAAGGAGGTCTTGTGGCAGCTCATCTAGAGCACTGTCTGCCTATGAAGCAAGAAAATCTTCAGCCAATCAGTCCAGTTAATTAAATGGCAAACTATTTTATTAATAGCTCAGAGCAAGACTCAAGTGAGAAAAAGTAATAAAATAGCAGCTGTAGGAGCTACTTGCTCTTTAGAGCACTTTTTAAAGTTTGTGTAATTGGAATATTTAATCAGAAATTGGAGGTGGCAGTTGCAGATTTGATTAAGGAATTGAATGAATAGGAGATAGAAAATAAAATAAAAAAACTTTAGGTGGTGGAGTGCAGGTTTTTGCTGCAGTGCATGAGCCCTTTTTGCATGTTTAATAATATTCTGAACAAAGGCAGTAGTAGAAAATTAGCAAGCAACTAATAAAGAATAAAATAGATCAGCATAAGAATTGAGTACCACTGTTTACCGGGTATCAATATTGCATGTGTATATGCAGACACGCATTTGTGTAACATGTTGTCATGTGAAAGGTGGGAGTTTAGATTTTTGCCTGTGGATACCTGCAGGAAAGTCAAGACCCTGGTGTCCAACACTGTCAGCATCTCGTAATGAGACCCTTCACCAACAGATTCACAAGGTTGGAGGGTACTTTGACCACCCTTTTATGGGGGCTCAGCAGAGCGAAGACCCCTCAGTGGGTCCTGTCAAGGTTTTATCCACTGCCAGCAACCTCAAGAACTCATTTTAACAGTTTATGGAATAACACTTTTTATTAATACAAATTGTGACAGATTAATAAGGTTTGGAGGTNAACTTTAGGTGGTGGAGTGCAGGTTTTTGCTGCAGTGCATGAGCCCTTTTTGCATGTTTAATAATATTCTGAACAAAGGCAGTAGTAGAAAATTAGCAAGCAACTAATAAAGAATAAAATAGATCAGCATAAGAATTGAGTACCACTGTTTACCGGGTATCAATATTGCATGTGTATATGCAGACACGCATTTGTGTAACATGTTGTCATGTGAAAGGTGGGAGTTTAGATTTTTGCCTGTGGATACCTGCAGGAAAGTCAAGACCCTGGTGTCCAACACTGTCAGCATCTCGTAATGAGACCCTTCACCAACAGATTCACAAGGTTGGAGGGTACTTTGACCACCCTTTTATGGGGGCTCAGCAGAGCGAAGACCCCTCAGTGGGTCCTGTCAAGGTTTTATCCACTGCCAGCAACCTCAAGAACTCATTTTAACAGTTTATGGAATAACACTTTTTATTAATACAAATTGTGACAGATTAATAAGGTTTGGAGGTTGTCTGTGACAGTGTCTACTGCAAAAATATCTTTTAAAGCAATGTACTGGTACATATATTAAGCAAGCACAAGCTCTGATATGAAGCAATCTATTAATATGCTGTAGGGTAAGCACAAGCAAAAGTTCTAGTCCTAAAGGCAGCAGTTAATATGTCTAGAGTGTATTTCTCACCCAAGGCATCCCTCTCAGGGATCCTGACATCTGATCCCAGCAGTTTCAGTGGAGGTCTTCTCCCACTTTACTTCTATCCCTAACTTCCTTTTATACAATTTTCTTTATGTTTGGGTGGAGTTTGAATGGCTCTATCATAAATACCTTTTGTTTCTGATTGGTGTATCTGACACTACCTAATGGGAGGGAGTTGGCTGTGGCACGGCAGTCTTGGAGGGGGTTTGACATTGTAGTTGGCTTCAGCAACAGAACACCTTGATTCTCCTTGTCAGACAGGTACTGTATGGTCTCAGTACCACAGTGTTCCCTCATTCTNTTATGGAATAACACTTTTTATTAATACAAATTGTGACAGATTAATAAGGTTTGGAGGTTGTCTGTGACAGTGTCTACTGCAAAAATATCTTTTAAAGCAATGTACTGGTACATATATTAAGCAAGCACAAGCTCTGATATGAAGCAATCTATTAATATGCTGTAGGGTAAGCACAAGCAAAAGTTCTAGTCCTAAAGGCAGCAGTTAATATGTCTAGAGTGTATTTCTCACCCAAGGCATCCCTCTCAGGGATCCTGACATCTGATCCCAGCAGTTTCAGTGGAGGTCTTCTCCCACTTTACTTCTATCCCTAACTTCCTTTTATACAATTTTCTTTATGTTTGGGTGGAGTTTGAATGGCTCTATCATAAATACCTTTTGTTTCTGATTGGTGTATCTGACACTACCTAATGGGAGGGAGTTGGCTGTGGCACGGCAGTCTTGGAGGGGGTTTGACATTGTAGTTGGCTTCAGCAACAGAACACCTTGATTCTCCTTGTCAGACAGGTACTGTATGGTCTCAGTACCACAGTGTTCCCTCATTCTGATGGGATTTGAATGGAGGGAGGTCACACAGTCTTTGTTCCACACTCTGTTCTGTTTCTCTGAGCAGATGTTTATCATTGTACTGGGGAATGCCTTGACCTCAGTCCATCCAAGGAGTTTCATCTGGTTTTACTCTAGAATTCTAAATTTCCTATAGATATACACCTATACACTGTAGCACACATATGTATAAAATAATTTAAGGCTTATAGAAGTATAAATGGCTGACAATGGCTGGTTCATAAAACTATTGACTCCTGTTAAGAGTTTTGAGTGTGTATGAAGTCACATAAAGTGTTTCACTGTATGATCAATAAAATGCTGAGCAAAATCAAATATTTGTTTGCTGAGGTGCTATAGAACCTGACACTAGCTGGTGAAAGACTTGCAGATTACAAACAGAAGATCAGATATGGCAAACCTATCTCCTCACATCCCTATTATTTCAAGGTTCTCAGCATGTACTCCTTTTTAGTATTAGGTTGAAGCTTAAATGTACATATATTTATGTTATTAAATAATGAAAATTAATTATTAGTGCCTTGAATCTCGTTGCAAATCTGCTGATGACAATGAAAGCAATGCTCTTAACTTCAGTAAACCCTTGGGTCATGCTTTGCATAAAGAAACACTAAAAATGGAGTCTAAGTCAGCTCATATTTATTGAACTAATTCCTAATGTTGCTACTGGCTTATGGAGAAATATAGTCTCACTCAAGATATGTCCCACGAAACCTTCAATCTTCTGTTAGAGGCTTGTAATTTCATATCACATTTCTACACCACACATACACAAAAAAGGTCCAAAAAGCAGATTCTACATTTATAAAGACAGTTTTTCAAATGTTAATGTATCTCACTGACATATTATTTCAAACATCTAAATTAATGTAATACTTTCAATTCCAGTTACAATTCACAGCAAGAAAATTAATTTTATCATGTAGTACGTATGCATGCCTATCTGATCTAAACCTCATCTGGTGCAACCTCAGGCCCTTTCCTGTCATCCTGTAGCTTGTTACCTGGGAGAAGAGACCAATTCCCACTCACCACAACCTTTCAGGCAGTTGTAGAGATTAATAAAGTCCTCCCAAGACTTCTCTTCTCCAGGCTAAACAACCCAGCTGCCTCAGCTGCTCATCGTTGGACTTTTTCTCCAGATCCTTCGCCCAGCTTCCTTGCCCTACATAACACAGGTGAGATTTGAGATTATTGGGAAGCCTTGTCATTGTCACCCACCAGATACCATGTGCACTATATCATCATCCATGGCTCCATTTATTCTGTACTTTTTTATTACTGTACAAATAAAGTGTTACATTATTTGAAACATTAATCTGTGGCAAAGCATCATCTCATGCAGCATAATATGCATCTAGTTTTGAATACTGTTGAAAACACATTGAAATCACGGTGAATTTCTAGCCTATGGAAATCTGCACTTGATTAAATTATCATTTGCTTGACAGCTTTATAACTTTCATAGTCTGTGACTATTACTTCTGATAAATACTTTTGTCTTGAGAGAGTGAGAAGTAGTTTTAGAAAGCTGTGTTGTGAATGCTTCTGTGCCAAATGCAACACGTGGCATGTGTTTAAAGCAATTTTATCCCACTCTGAATAGATCTATTTTACTTTCCCATCAGATTTAGCCCAAGTTACATACAGCTGTTGTTACATACTTTTGGTAGTTATATACATAAAGAATGGGCTGATTATGTACAACAGACCTTTCATTTTTATTTTGCTGTCCAGTGTGCAATGAAGGCTTGTCCAAGTGCTATGGTTTAATCCCAGCTGGCAACAAAGTCCCTCTCAGACACTCACTCCCCACTCCAATGTGAAGGGAATGAGGGGGTGAGAGAATTGGATTGAGATAAAGACAGTTTAATAGAGGAAGGAAAAGCAATGTGTGCAAGCAAAGCAGAACAAGGAATTCATTCACCACTTCCCATGGGCAGGTAGGTGTTTAGCTAATCCCAGGAAAGCAGGGCTCCATCACGTCACCATGTAATGATGACTTAAGGGAACAAATGCCATCACTCTGAATGTCCCCCGTCCCCCTCCTCCTTCTTCTCCTTCCAGCTTGGTATGCTGATCAGGATACTGTATGTTATGGAATATCCCTTGGAGCATTCGGGACCCACTGGCCCAGCTGTGTCCCCTCCCAACTCCTTGTGCACCTCCATCCTCCTCGCTGGTGGGGTTGAGTGAGGAGCAGAAAAGGCCTTGACTGTGTAAATGCTGCTCAGCAGTGACAAACACACCCCTGTGTTATCAGCACCGCTTTCACCACAAAGCCAAAACATGACCCCTACTAGTTGCTTTGAAGAAAATTAACTCTACCCCAGCCAAAACCAGCACAACAAGCATGCTCTGATAACAGTGAACAAAAGCAGCAATGAACAGTGAACAGCCCTGAAGAAATGTTATGATATTAAGTGGAAGTCAGGGATATGATAACCAGGAGCTTCTTGGTTATCATTGTCCTTTTGTTCTACAACTAATAACATTAAAAGTAACATTTCCTGTTGTGTTCAGGATATGAATTTGGTCAACAAGCTCACTCTAGTTAAGCTACAGACTTGTAAATTACTACTAACCATGTTGTTTCAGGGTGTTGCTTTAAATCACAGGGCATAAAAGAGGGGTGTATACACCAAGGAGATGATTCAAAGTCATGTTGTTCTTGCTGTTGGTGGGTGATAGCCATCAGGCCCTTTGGCTCACCAGCAGACTCCAGCTCTCCTGGCTGGACTGTAACCATCAAAAGTCTACCCAAGACACATAATTTGTTCAGTAGTCACCTTCTGGCTCCCAGTGATGGTTCATGAGGATGTGAATCCAGAGGAGGGCTACAGGCTGGCCAGGGCAACTGGAGCCTGCTGGCACGTGTGGGCCTCAGTGATGAGGTTGAGCCTTTTGAAGTTAATCCAGATAATGTAGAATTCAGGGCAAAGATTTCTTGTGGACTTCAACAGATTTTGAGGTGGGCTTTAGGGTAGTTATATCTGGCTGTGCTTCCTCACTTAGCCCTTTTAAAGAATACATGATCCTTCTCACTGCCCATTCCTTTGTTAGCTTTAATTGCCAGCATTTCTGTAGGAGGGGGAGGTCTCATTCCTCCCTTTCTGAAAACAGATATGTGTGTTACCACTTTTTTCCATTTAACTTGTACTCTCAGTCCATTCATTGCTTCATAAAAATTTGTGTTTATTTACATTTGTATGAAGTCCTAGATCAGGCTGCTAATAGACTATCAGTTCCTTATCTCTTTTTTAAAGGAGGCAAGTTCCTCCAAAAGATTGCTTACAATACTAGGAATTTAATCTGGAAATTAATTAAGTGCTGCAGTTCTGGTGGTTTTTTTTTCCCCATGTTGCATGTTTTCTCATATATAGCTGTCACATATTCTCTTTTAAAAGTGACAGAACTGGATAATACAGTCTGCTGGCTATTTTTATGATGTCTGAAGAACACTCTAAGAGGTTTATTTGTGTTTTGAAAAAGTAGTGGAAAGAATTAACTGATATAAAATTCATGTTGAGTTTAATGGCCCAGAACCCAGTCTGCCCAGATTTCCTACACTGACAAAAAGTGGGGTGAAGAGTTGATAGAGGGAATTTACTAGAACTACAAGAAATAAAGTAATGTATTTGTAATATCGTATGTTTACATTTTTAGCCTTTTTTATAAAATGTCCACATTTGAAAATTAAAACATGGTAAATCTGTCATTTATTTCCAATATAAATTCCTCAATTACAAATTTATGTCAGCTTTCTCCTGGAACTGTATTAATATCAGTAATTTTAAGACCTTGTAAGAGTTCAAGATTGTTCCCTTAAGTGTCACATATTTATTTTTTATTTTTGTAAGTTTATTTAGCTTTACTAACTACATATTTAGCATAGAAGAAAATATTATATAACCTTTCATAACACCAAGTGTGTTCTTGACCACTGTCATCTTGTTTGCAGTTTGAATAAGGAAAGGATAAAATAATAATTGATGGTAATGACTTCAGATTGGTTAAATGTGGAATGCTTGATATGCTAAAATGTTTCTAGCCACATGCAATCATTGTGATTGTTGCTGCAGTAATGTTAAAAGAAGTCTCAGGATTTCAGTGTGTTTGTTTTGGTTTTTCGGAGGTTGTTTTGTTTTGGTTTTTGTTGTTGTTGGGGATTTTTTACCTCTAGGAGAGCAATCTAAATGCAAATTTTATACATGAATAAAATCTAAAAAGTCAGTATGAATGAGACTTGAGGGCACAAAAAAGCAGTAGTGATAACACTTGGTAAGTTAGTCTGTCATGCACTTTGAATGTGAAAACATTATTTTTTTCTTGATTCTTATTACTTTTATAAAGTCACAGAATAAAATCAGCTTTAATGTGCTGATCATCTGAAATTATATAGATGGATATTGGGTGAACTAGTCTGAACTAAAATTGGAAAGAACTCTACTGTGATGCTGTTTTGTTAGAATTTTGATTCTGTGAATCAAGTGTTCTGTTGATTTAATTCAAATTAAATTTATAAAACACAGTTTCAATGGCAAAATCATAATAAGGAAACATAAAAACATTGAAAGGGGATTCTTTGAATTCTAGTAACTTAAAGAAGATTGGGAGTATATTATTCCAGTGTTCAAGTCTGCTACTGTTATATTGAAAAACATACCTTGGAAATTGGTGATGGCCCCTGTTTCTTCCTGCTTCTCCCAAATTGGGACAAAATTCTGATTGAATTATGTACCCTTGGCCCTGGATCTCTCCAACACAAATAGTTCAATGTTTTCAGAAAGATACCATTCCATGCCTACTAATGTATTTGCCACATTTCAGGCACTACAAGAACTTCTGCAGTTGTTGCTGGAAACATTGTATTTTCTTATGACCTCTATTATTGAAGCTCCCAAACTAATAAAGGTTTGAGCCAAGACGTGTTTTTTCACCTTCTGCATTCTCTGCACCAGTGAGTTGGAGCGCGTGTAGAAGGTATTAAGAATCACCACGTATGAAAGTCACAAATATAATGAGGTTGAAGAGTTATGAGCAGACTGTTCTTAAATTAAACTGATTTAAGATAAAAGACCAGTTTAAAGTAATTGTTTACAAGACTTGATACAGCATATTACATTTGCTACAAAATATAAAGATGAAATGAGAGAATATTAATCTGTTTTATTTGGATCACACTTAAGCGAGTTCCTCCTTTCACACTGTTCAGTTGTGTTGTTGCAGATACAAATGGAGTCACCACATTTCAGCACTTTTTGCTGCTTAAATCACATTCATAAGACAGAACAAGAACTTCATGAAGGATGCAGTTTTTACAGCTAGTTTTCCTTGGAGTTTCCAGGAGTTCACATCTGTACCAGGAGTTTACATCTATTTTTTCTTCAATAAAGCTTTTTCGCTTCTGAGCTTTGCAGGAAGTAATCTTGATGATTCTGCCCTTATCTTGTGAACTGCTCTTTGTTAGAAATACCAATGTTGTTTAATCAGATCTGCTGTAATCCCTTGGCTAATGTGAGGCAAAGTAAAACTTTCTTTATAGCAACACAATGTGTGGATATATTCAGCGTATTTATTTAGTGTCTCAACCTGCTGTTGTTTCATACTGATCTGTGGAAGATGAGATATTTTATGCAAACATATTATTTTTCACCTTAATCCATGGGTCTTTTTCCTTGAGATCTGGTAAGATTGGAATTAACCACTGTAAACTGTAACAATTTTGGGACTTTTCTGACCACTTTCACAGAACCCCTGGGAGTCCAACTGTTATGGGGCATGTATGCTGATATACAATGGTTAGGATAAAAATCAACTACTCAAGCTCTTTCATTTTCAAAGTGCTCATTGGGTGACTAGAAAATAATGAAGGAATCAGGGTGTGTCTCTCCCACTTCCTAGGAATGTCTGTGCCCTTTTGCTCCTANGAAACAAGAAATGCTTTTGACCTCTTCCCTTCCCACAAACTAACGAAGAATAACCCCTGTCCAAATGTCCAAATCTTACTGTGCAGACCATATCACCAGTCCCAGTACTGAACACTGAAGAGTGTTTTTGTTCCAGGTGTTAAGCTCTTTTCCTGTCTGTAAGTAAATGGGTGTTTCCTAAGCATACATAAAAAAGGGTGAGGGAAGGAAATGTGCATCATAGATTGAGATTCTTTTTAGGATGCTTGACAGTTTTAAGTTAATTAGTCTTCTGCGAAGAGTTAACACATGAACGAACAAAGTTAATGAGTCCTTTTGTTTCCTGTTGAAGTAAGGCTGGCTGAATTTAAGTTTTAGGCTGTTTTGATACCAATCTTGAGTTCCTCCACCTTTGCTTGTCTTATATTCTTCTTCCAGACCTACACTTTGACAGTGTGTTAATCTACATGTTTGGGGTTGTGAGAAAGAGAGGCTTGGTTTTAATTAAATTCTAGGCAGATCTCCTTAGATAATGAAAAATATTTTTAGACTCTAAACTGCAAAACCCGCATAGAATTATATATAATATAAAAACATATAGCACATTATCATACTAGTATTTATATTTCATGTCCTTATTTCAGCCGCATATTCTATGCATCTTTTAGATTTGTATTTTCCTACTAAAATGTTCTATACTCATTAGGATTACAGGAGCTTCCATCATGTATTTAGTTGTTTTAAAACTTTGCAAAATTATCATGTCATAGGGGTATTAAGCATCTTGGTTTAATTTGTCATATATACCACAAACACCAATGAAATCAGATTGCTGTAGTCCTGAAAAATAAATGACTTGTAGCTGTGTTTGTCCTTGTTACCTGCCAAAGTGTCAATTTTTGATGTGACATGATATGATATTCTGGCTCTTGTGTATAGACATTCAAATGTCAAAAGATCTTTTAAAGCTTTTTACCTATAGATCCAATTCTGTGAATATACTGCAAAGATGAAAGTCCATCCTGTATTGCACCAACCTGCATCTTACTTTGCTTGAGGTATTCAATGGATTTTTGAGGAATTCTGAAGGATTGTTCCAGACATAGAGCTAGACTTCCACTAAAGGTTCCTCAACTCTTCTCCTATAATTATGGATCTTTTACAATTTCGTCTGCTCTTCTAGATTGGTTTGTAGACCTTCCAATGTGCTTTTCACTATATGGCTGCAAGCACTGTTGAATATTGGTAGTTAGCTTCAAGGGACCTGTCCAGTTTTATCTTTAAATGAATTAATTGAGTTTTAAGAACCTTGAAGGACTTAGAAGTGCAAATATGGAACTAAGAGCCTATCTAAGATTATACAACTAGTCAAAGCTTGAAGTCATCTGAGCTGTAAAGTGACTGCCCAGAAACAGAACAAGAGTGGGGGTACAACCCTTGACTTGAGTAGGTGAAATAATTGAAGGATAAGCAATATGAATTCAGGATCAGACTGAGTGGAAATGATGAGAGTAAAAAACGCTGCTTCTCATAAAACAGCAGTAAACAGAGTAAAGCTTTTAAGCAAAGGTGTCCTTAACATCTGCCCTGTTCTTACCTTGTTTCTTTTTGAGGGATATAATTGAAATCTCCAGGTATATGAAAATTACAGGGTGTAGTTGGTAATTTCCTTTCTCTCAGGAAACAATGGTGGAGTTTATATTATAATGGATCTGGGGTTGTAATAGAGCTTGGGTCCTTCGGGGCTCTGAAACTCGAGTCATCACTCTCAAAAACTGGTGCTCCCCTCTGGCTTCTTGAAGATACAAAATAGTGGTATTATGTATTTCCAAAGAATTTTCCTTTTTATGAAGTGTTTGCTCTGTGAGTGACTATGCACTGGAACAGATGGCCCAGAGAAGTTGTGGAGTCTCTCTCACTGGGGATATTCAAGAGAGTTTTAAACCTGTGCTTTTCTTAACTCAGAAGTATGTATTCCTACTTAGTCCAGAAATTTTATTATTTTATTCAGTAAACACATGTTGCATTATAATCTTTTAGGCCTTTCCTGAAACAAATAGATCCAAACGTATCAATACTGTGATATTTCTTCAAATGTAAAATTACCTGGCCTGTATTTCTTAAATCTTACAACTGGTGTCAGTGGAAGGAATTTTTAAATGTAATGTTTTCCATAAGCAATAAATATGCAATGTATATTTTTCATATCATGACTTTAGGACATGTAATGGTAGCCCTTAGACTTAATAAAAAAGAATGAACTGTTGCTGGATATAATATATAGTATGTTTTCTCTGTTACTAGCAAAGACAAATAACTTCTAGTAGCATATAGCACATCAATGACTTTTACGTTTAATTGTACTGCTTAGAGGCAAAATCACATCCCTCGAAGTCAAGGGCAGGTGGATGAATAGGTAGATGGATAGACAGATGAAAAACTAGATTGAGTCATTTGGTGAGTGACACACTTGGAATAATAAAAAGAAGGGAAGAAATGCATTGCAAAGGATGCAAACTGCATCACTCACAAGTGGGATCTCTGCATATTTCCAGTTTTCATTTAAAAAAAGAAAGAGAAAGCAAAATTTGCTGTAAACTGTGTGTGCATGGTAGGAAACCAATTTTAATAGAAAGAATGGAAAATGTTTCTGCATTCTGCATCAGGACTTTGAAAGGAAAGGAAAAATTCCTTGGACTTCTCATGCCTTGCTTCCTGTTATTATTGACAAAAATATTGGTATGTGGAAATGGAAAATAATTAGCTTTGATTTTGCATCATGTTTTATTAAATAATTTAAAGAAGATGTCAGGGTTTTTTTTATTTTTAAATGGGTTTTTTTTTTCAGCATTTAAGATGTTTTGGACATCTTGGGAGGAGAAAAAAATTTGGATTCACTTGGACCTACAGGTTTTCCTGAAGATCAGAACAATTAAGAGCAGTTGAAATAGAATGTCAGAGAGCTTTTACAAGGAGGAAAGCAAGTAATTTCTGAGAGATAAAGTTTGTGTTCAGTCTTGTTCATCATATATGGATCCCTGACAAAGTCAAAGATTTTATCTTGATTTGCTAAAGGTCCTAAATTTTTACTAATTACCATGGTTATATGGCAGAAGTTTGAGGCAAGTTTTTGAAGCAATGGAGAAAGAAGGTAGGCATAGACTTGCCATAGAGTCAAAAAATAGTGGAAGGATCCCCACTGTAAGACATTGTAGTGTTTGGTAGGAATGGTGAGAGCAAAGTCAAAGTGGAAAAGGACAATAAAAGAGAAGTTTTTTGGGTTTTTTTGGTCCTTGAGTTTCACAGGGGAAGAGAAAATTACTAGGTATGGAACTATTTATATGTGAGCAGAGTATCTCTGTGTAGCAGACTTTCCAGTAGATTCCTATATGTAAAAACCCACTAAGTCCCCAAAACTAAAGCATAGTAAACGGAGAATGCTCAGCATTTTTAACTGCTGGCATAAATTACAAAGGAATTAGAAGATAAATGCCAGAGACATACCTTCTTTTTCTTATCCTCAAGGTAGGAGAACAACTGAGGAGAATCAGAGAAACTTTAATTTGCACCCATCATATCCAGTTGGACAGTGTGGTTAATAGTCTGGTCTTGTGATCAGAAGCAGTTTGCCTGAAAAACAGGAGGAATATTAATAAGCAGGTCAGAGTATCTTCTCAGTACAGCCTGTCACAAAATGAATTATGTAGAATGGGACTCAAATGGTGATTAAATGATTCCTGCATGCACATTAGTTTATTGGGATTATTTTAAACCACATTTGTTCTCTTCTTCTCTTCAATTACTGATAGTTGTAGATACTCCATTTTATACTGGTACATATTTGGAATTATGTTCATCCGTTTTGGCAAATTTTCACATCAAGCCACAGGAAACAAATTGTTTCTTTTTATCAGACAATGATTTGGAGGAAGCAAGAAATAAGATGAAATTTTCAACTTTAATTACTTGTAAATTGGAATATTGTATGGCTGAAACAGTTTGAGGAATGCAACATTAATTGCTAGGAAAAAAAAACAGGAAACCTTTAATAAGAAAATTAAAAATTAAGAAATAGTAAGGTATTTATATTATGAAACATAAAGGTGATGTTGAGATTTCTAAAGACTGTCTGAAATGGTGCTATGAAGAAAGAGACAGAAAACAAAAGTATGAAACACCTGGATGAATAAATGGTAGAACAGAAAAAGAGGAAGTTGGAAGATATCGATAGGAAAAAAGTGTGCAAGAAGATGACTAAAAATTCTGAAGACAATTCTAGCTTAGTTGAAGACAAAACAGAAGAATGGAGGAAGATGGAGAAGATGAATTTGAGTTTTTTCAAAAGAGGTTACCTAGTGTAGTTGCAGGTGGTTGTCTGAATTCCATAACTGGTGTAGCAATCAAATTTTATTTTAATACTTGCATGAAACAAGCTATTATATTAAGTAAATATGCAGATGAAGAACACTAATAACACATCAGGAGTTCATACTATATCAATAAGGACCCTAAAAGGAAGAGGACCCTCTATTGTGAAATTGTTTAATCCTTGGATAAAAGAAATATATAATGAGGTCTGGAATTTTAATTACTTGTTACACTAGTTTAATTCTCAGATAACTCCATTGAAGATTAAGTTTTGGATGGTAAAATTTTGATAGTATTTCGTGCTCCACATCTTAACAATAAACTATGTATCAAAATTTCTTTTCAGAGGAGAATAATAATTTACATGCAATTGTACTTGCTATTAATGTAATTGTGTAGTTTAGTTATAGTCATGATTATATCTGGGCATGTATTTAGAATCTGGACACCCAGATTACATTTTATATACTTTTTTTAACAGCTACAAGTCTTATTAAGATAAAGGTGTTTGTGGGACTCATTCAAATATTGAAAATACAACAAGTTTGAGAATATACAAATATTATAATATTTTGCTACATACTGCTAAATATTCAGAACAGAAGTTAACTTTTATGTTGTTTAATTGGAGAAGTATGGAAAAGAAATAGCAAAGCAAGATTCAAAGCACACTACAAAAGTAAAAAAATTTCACTGTCACCAGTCCCATGCCTGTACAATCCCATAATTATTCTTTTAACCATTATTTTGGTATCATCTCTCCCTTACTTTCTTCTCTATTTATTTGCCAAAGAAAGGTTTAATGCACCTTTTCCTTTCAAAGGTTGTGATCTTTGACTGCAGGACTTGGAAGCTGGTATCTCGCCCTCTTAGTGCTAGTTAATATTAAATCAGGCCATATGCATATCCTATCTCTGTTTGACCTGGTATAATATATTTGACTTTGTCCCTGATCCATCTTATTATGGCCTGATGCACATCAGGGGTTTGATTAGTCATGATCTCTTCATGTCTCTGAGCAAGCAGATTCAGCTGATGGTGCTGTACAAGAGAAAAGGGACACTTCTGAGAAGAAGGGTATTCCTTTCCAGTTGGGAGAAACAACGGTGTGATGGGGAAGAGCTGGTTGGTATTTGTCGCAGACTTCTGTGTAAATAATATTATTTCTCTTATAACTTTTGTTATTAAAATTGTTGCTGCTGCTGTTCATTTCCTATCTCACTGTTGTTTCCTGTAAATTGTTCTTATCTCAACCTGTGATTTTTGTATTTTGGACTTTCAGCTGGAGGGGGAGGGAAAGCGAGTGGATGTCTGGTTTTGGTTTGGGGTTTGGGTTTTTTTGTTTGGTTGGTTTTGATTTGGGTTTTTTTTGTTTGTGGTTTTTTTGGTTTTTTTTTTTTTTTTTGGTGGGACTACTAAATTGGAGAATATAATTCCTAAATCATAACACTTTTTCAAAAGGGATTTGCTTGTTTCATTTTCCTCTAAAGTCATAAGACACTTCTCTCTTACTAACTTCTTTGACTACAGGGCTAACAAAATTAAGCAGAAAAGAATGTATGAAAGTCAGTATGTTTAAGCAATGAGACACAATATAGAAAGAATATATGAATATTTATATGTAAGGAATTTATTAGTCTTTGCAGCTGCCTCTACAGTATTTGAGGACAGGAAAAGGACTGCATCAGTTTGAGTGTGCTGACTGAATATAAACCCCTACATCTGTTTGAAAGGGTGTCTTTTGACTTACTGAATTTTAAGAGTTAACTAGAAAACTAGCCTTCTTTTGTGTTTGACCTCATCAGTTTTAATACAAAAAAAAAAAGACTGATTTTTTTAATGTTGTTTTTATGAAAAGATCCACAAAAAGGAATTAATTATTCATTTAAATAATATTGGAATGGTATTTTTGATTTTCTAAATGTCAATGCAGATATTTATCTAAATGTTCTTCTTTGTAATATTTTTAATGTGTAGACTCCAAATTGTGAATTTACTGAATTATGACAAAATATTGTTATTTTTCATATTACTTTTATTTCCCACTTATTACTGCTAGCTAAGAACAGTGACTTCCTTATTCAAATCAAATATGCTTTTCTGCATACACTTCTTCTATTTGATTTATGATTTGACATAGCCCAACTGGGTTATACTAAAGTAACAAATTTCCCCTTTGCTTCTATCTGGCAACAAGGATATAAAATGTTGGCTGGTGCCCTCTTCCCCTCTGGAATTTTCTGTGGCTAAACAGGTATGAAGAGGGGATGCTTAGAAACTTCACTATCTCCTTGCTTGCTGATCTGTACAGTTGATTGGAAATTGGAAAATTAAAAGGATAGACATTTATTCAGGTGACACAAATTTACTTTCCCTCAACTTTTCATCACCGTAAAGGAAAGGGAAGCACAGAGAATGGGGTAGATGACCATTTGATGTCTTGGGTCTTGTTATTTAGCATTATTTTATTTAGACTATTTTTCACTTGAAGCCTTGAAAATTCAGGACCCCACATTGACTGGATTCCTTCTTCTTTCCCTCCTCACTCAGTGGAGGTTAGGGTTGCAAAAAATTCCTCCTCCCTTCCTCTGCCACAACTTCCCCAATTCCCCTAGTGACAGTGTTTGCATAAATGTAGTCCTAATATAGATGGAGTTTCTTGTATCATAAACAGTTGCTCAGCTACTGCCTATGGAAGAACAAGTTGATACTTTCTCAGAAACTAATAATAGAAAGAGGAGCTTAAAATGATCATGTTCTTTAGCAGTTGATGCTGATGCATTTTCACCTATCTACTTCCTGTTTCCATTTGATGTAGGTAAGTGTATTTTTAATCAGGTTAAGCTGTGTGATGGAATTCTTATATTCTGTTTTGTCCATGAATATTGTTTTTGTTTTTTTTTTAATATAAAAGTCATAACTGAAAATATTGCCATGTGTAGAAGGAAGGCTAAAAACCACTCCGTGTTGCTTCAAGTAGTCTAGTGCATGCAACAGTGCTGTTCTCAGAGAAGAAAGTTCATAAAAATTGTCATTGGCACATGACAGATGCTGGGCAGTTTTTGATAAACATTTCACTTCATCATATGCTGGAGATTAACTGTCATTCTTAGTGGCTCAACTTACTAAGTGCTTAATGGAACATATTCTTCTTACTGGTCTCCATGTGTCTCATGTTCATCTTCTTCATTATTCCACTAGGTTTAACTACATATGTTTTCTCAGTTTGTGTAAAGTTCAGATACTCTTCTTCTATTGGAGAAAACTTAAGTCTGCATAAAACTTCATGATGAACAAATTTATCCAAATAGGTCCTAGATGATACTTGACTGTCAAGTATCAAGTTCTTCTTTGTGAACTAGATTATATGTAACTTGCGATTTTTATTAGTTGTCAAAATGCTCTTTCATGCAGTTTTAAGAGTAAGGAGAAGTGTATTCATGACATGATCTTAAATTCAATTTCAGCTCTTTCAAGAGCTGATATATCCTTTAATACTTGAATTTGAAGGCCCTTAGGCCTTAGTTTGTATAATAATTGAACATATACTATATTTAGACTATATTAACATAAATTACTATGTACTATTTTTTTACTTCACTGAAGCTCTCTTATTGGTTCTATTGTCCAGTTGGAAAATTATTTATTTAGTAAATTTGTTTATGGAATGTTTTGAAAATAGTTTGTTGAGATTTTCTGGAATTTTGAATGCCAGTAATTTAAATGCTCTGTGTGTTATTGCCACTTCCTAATTAGCACTGCACATACCAATGTTACAAAGATTAAGCCTCAGGATTAATTTCCTGGGAACCTTTCTGTAAAACACCATAAAACTTCAACTTTATAATTGTTTTGCTAGTGTTCAGCTTTGCGCATTCATGTTCATGTATTTTTAATATGCTTGCTAATGTCTTTTTTTCTCGTATGGTGTCTGAAAAACTACTAGCTGCTGCTTATTTTGTTTGGGTATAATTTTCATGAGTGATTGTGATCTTGAGCTCCTGTCTGTCTTTGGCCGTAAACAGTTTTTCAAGCAGAAGAGTAACCAGCGTGAATTCAGTGAGCTGGCTCTCATTTAATAATTACATTCTGTGTGCTTTTTGCTCCTCATTGTTTGTACACAGGTGGCTGAAATTTATGTTGCCTTTCTTTTAGCTGTATTTTAAACTGTATATATAGGGTATCATTATAGTCATTACTGTATCATTACTTTCTGGAGACATTCAGGTCCATCTCACCAGTACAACTACTAATTTTGGTATAACAGAGGTCATTCTCCAGAGATTTGTGTATCTCTACATTGCAGGACCTTCTTCCTTAAAACACAGTCCAAGAACGCAATAATGAAATTACTCTTTAAGTTGCTGATCTTGCACTACTTATGAAACTGCTACTTATGTATCAAATTCATTAACCTGCTTATTGTCTGCCCAAAGCAAATCACATTATGAGTCTGTGATCTTTGCATCCAGAATTAAGCTAGGTAATTTGGCATTTATCTTAGATCAAGTGGGATTGTTCTTGTTAGTGGTGGTAGTAAGTTTATTGATGGATAAGCCAAACCATTTTCAAGGCATGAATGCTCATTCTGAGATTCCACTATGATATGAGAAATGCAACATGTCTTGTTAGAGAGTTAAATGTTACAGAAAATAGAAATTGTTTGCCTGTGAATTCACAAATTATTTCTAGGTGAGGGACTCACCCATCCTTAAGCTATGGAGAATTGTAATGTATATTCTGAAAGACTTAGAATATAATTTACCAATTTTGGAATGGAAGTTGTCCTACATTGCAACTTTCACTTATCCTGGAAATTTCTTCCAAACTAAAAGTTCTACAGGCATCATAAATTATGCTGTGTCAGTTGCTGCATACTTGGATTTCAGATAGAATTGCCTTTTTCAATGATAGGTTAAAGAATAAAATCCAACCTTTCTGAGTCTGCTTTAGGTGTTTTTTAGACTTGCAAGTGAAAGGGATTAACAATCTTGACTTAATCTGCTGCAACTCTATATGAAAATACTTAAACCCTGCCCCTAAATAAGCCCCACCCAAACAGCATAAACAACATGGTAAATGTGAATTTAACTTTATAAACTTAGCTATCTTAATGAATTTGTTGCATTTCTCATATCATAGTGGAATCTCAGAATGAGCATTCATGCCTTGAAAATGGTTTGGCTTATCCATCAATAAACTTACTACCATCACTAACAAGAACAATCCCACTTGATCTAAGATAAATGCCAAATTACCTAGCTTAATTCTGGATGCAAAGATCACAGACTCGTAATGGAGATATTTTTGCAATCTTTGATGGTCTAGGTCTTTGCAACTGCCTATTGTGCCAATCCCTGATAGCCCATTAGCAGACATGACCCCTCAGGCTGGGTGTGAAGGTGCTAATGCCTCCCTGGAGGGAAGTTATTGGACCAATCCTTGGTGTGAAGACAGAAACATTCCCATCCTTCACAGGGTCCTTTGACACCCAGCTTGTAGCCTGAGGTGTCAGGTGTGCCCTGGGAAGCTGCTACAAATGATCCATTGTTAACTGTTCATCAGAAATGACACAGAGGGTGTAGAATACACAGTTTTGGTTACACCCACACACTGATAAACTGGTCCTGGCCACTGAAACTAGGACAAAGGACAAGGCATTTTTTCCTCAGTTTGAAGTGGACTGTGGTTTTAATCACTTATCTCTAAAACTACCTCGCCATAGTATTAAATTGATTAATGTTTGTCCTGGGTTAATTTTTCCATAGCTCAGAGGGGTCATGGGCAGGACATGGAGGTTATTCTATACCATATTACATCATTGCTGGGTGTGTTGGGAAGGGGACTCTCTTCCAGGGAGAAGGGATTCCTTCTGGTGGAGAAAATGTGGCAGAGGCAGCTATCCAGTATCGTCTATTATTGGTTTGGGGTTTTTTTGTGTGAATAATTTATTTTCTTATATCCTCTGTCATTGTTACTGTTGCTGTTACTGTTCATTTTCTTATTTAATTTCTGTCTCCAGTAAATTGCTCTAGTCTCCACCCATGATCTTTGCCTTTTGTGCCTCCAGTTCTCAACTATGTCCCACCACAGTGGCAAGGGGAAGAAAATGGGAGAGTGAGAGAGAGAGAAACATACCGTTTTGGAGAGTCTTGGTGGGGGCACTGAATTGGGGAATACCATTCCTAAACAAAAATGTCAGAGTATTGAAATGAAAAATACTAGTGTTGGATGTTCTTCTGCTGCTCTTAATCACGTGATGGCCATTTACTCATGGTTTTCACTATTAGAATTTCTTCTTTTTATTTATCACAATAAGCTTCTTATCAAATGAAAAGAAATACACTTGTCCCTTTAAATAGTGTGAGCTTTTCTGGACAGTAAGAACAAAGGTCCTAATGTTATAAGGTGTCTTTTCTCTGGCTTTCAGAATTTTTCTGTGTGGGTTATAGGAAGCAATGAAAGTTTAATAAGCTCAGATGCCAGAGAACAATAGAACTTTTATCAGCTTGTGTGATATAATGTCCGGATATTATTTAAGGTTTATTTCCAGACCTCTGAGAATGTAAAATGTTCTTTGTCAATTAAAGATCATAGGAAAACAGACAGACACAAACTAACAACAACAAAAAAAAATGGACCTGGAGTTTATTCAGTCTAATCTGGTTTTGAAAATATTGTATTGGAAATGCATTCCTTTAATCTTTTAATGAATGTATAGAGCAAAATAAAGCTCCAGCATTCATTCAAACTGCAGCAGTATACACTTGATGTCTCAGAGAAAATTAGAAAGCCTTTCACTCCTAGGTAATTTTTTTGAAGTGTGACTGCTGAGATTTTGCATCAGGTTGGGTGGCAGTCTTTGTCCAGTGTCTAGAAACAATTGCTGACAGGCAGGTAGCAGTGGTGTAATTGACAGCAGATGTGAATTTGTAGATTCACACCTGAAATAAATTCATAAACCATATTTGCAAGAATATTTTCACATCTGAAATTTTTCTATATATACTCCTTACATCAAATGTTAGAAGCTGTCAGACTCCAGGACTCAGTGATGACTTACATTAGCACTGTCTTTGCTTTAAAAAGAAATTAAAATACAGCTCCACACATGAAATCAAGATATCCACTTAATAAAAATCATTGGATAATTCTAATTAGATCAGGGATAACTGGAATACTGATTTACAAAGAGAATTACATGAATTAAATATGTACTGGCTAATCAGATGTCCACACCTACATTAGATTAAATCTCACTGAAAGTAGATAGTTATTTAAGCCCAAGAAAAGATGTCTTGCTAGTGAAAATAATTCAGTGTTCAGTCTAAGTAACAAATCATTCCTCTGTATTGAAGAATTAGCTATGGGAAGCAGTAGAATAAAAATATCTAGTCTATTTAAAATTAGAATCCATAATATTTGTAAAAGCAGTCCTATGCTGGGATGAAGGCAACCAAAGTTATACTGTAGGTGATCAAAGTAATGTTTTATGAATTCTTAATCTGTTACATTGGTTTTGGAAAAAGATCCTGGTAATTTTTGGCATGGAAACTTTTAAAAGCAAAAAATCTGTAATCTCAGGCTCAGGCTTAATGTATTTCCTCACACAGCATTTACTTTCTGTGTGTTCTTATATACAAAACCAGAATCAATACAGTAAGATACTGTATAGGGAGGATATGCATGGAAGCCAAATCTACAATCAGCTATTTAGTAATGGAGGCTTTTTATGCATGTTCTTGTTCTTGCTACTTGTATTTGCTGTGTTAGTAGATGGGATCCAGATAATTCTTTAGCTTCTAATGCATGGTTTTGATATAAAAATGTTAGTCATGAATTCATTATATCTCCCCAACTCTTAGCTGAAATAGATAAACTGGGTAAATGGCTGGAGAGTTCAACATAGACAAAGTAATGTACTCTGTGAACTGTAAATCTCTGTTATTTCATTCCTTTTAAAGAATCATTGTATATTACATCTGTAATGACAGAGTAAATCAGTAGTTTTCTTAAATTCAGAAGTCTGGACTGAAAGGCATGGTCTGCATAAGTTTTATTTAAAGCCTCCTCGTTAGTCTCAGTGACAGCAAGCGTGCTCTGGATTCTGACAGAATGGCCCTGTGTCCCGTTAGCTAAAGAAGTAGAAAAGCAGGAATAAAAGCTGTAAAAAGAAACTGTGCTTTTGATAAGCAGCTAAATTGAAGCCGCATGTGCACAAACATTAAATAGGTCAGAAGAATTTAAATGCACGTTGTCATACTGTATAACTGGTAATGTATATTATTTCAGGCTATATTAATTTTATGTAGTTGTAACTAGTAACTCACTGTACCTGGATTAGAGAGCACTCATTTATAAAGAGATTATTTGAATTGAATATCACTGATTAATCATGTGGCTGTATCTATTTTTAGAAGAATTGATGTCTCATAAAGAAAGTAACTGGCATAAAAAGAGAATACAAAATTGTGATGTGCTATAGGAGAAAAGG
>VXBX01002674.1:306581-323061 GCA_013400415.1 Scytalopus superciliaris | reverse complement strand
TGTTCGCGAAGCCCAGCTATGACCCTGAATGTTTCAAGTGGAATACAGGTTAGAACATAGAACATCCTTCTGAGGAGTGCAGTGCTGAGAACACCTGAATCCCAGATGAGCAAAGCACAGGATAAAGCATTGAAAAGAATGAGTCTGCAATTCATCTGTTTCTGGGCAAGATGATCTAACAGAGTTTTCCACCTCAGATATCCAAATAATCTGTTCAAACACTGGGAAAAAAACCAGCTGCATGACTCTAAGTCACCTGTGAAGAGCCCACTGAGATGAATGAAGTGACTCACATCCCACTGTTAATTTTTTCACAGGTTCTCCAGTTAGAGTCTACAGAAAGCTGCACAAGTTCTGGCTCACATTTAACAGATGTATTCCCCACCTTTAATAGATGTATTCACAGTCTCAAATAGCACAGATTTTTTTTTTGACACTCATTCTGAGGCTGATGCCCTGGGCTGGAAGAGCTGCTGCCCTGGCCTGCTCAGGGCCACTGGAAGCTTTCTCCTTCCTGCTCCAAGCACAAGTTAGATTCCTGTTCCCAAAGGCTGCACTAAACCTGGCTGGGATGAGGAGTAAAAAGCAGGATTGACAAAGGATCAGGAATAAAACTTATGTCTGATATGTGGAAAATAGATGTGGCAAACCCACATTCTTTTATCTCATCATCTATGGTTTGGATGAAGACAATTTTAATGATTTAGGAACTTTGATCTTTTACAAAACAGCATCTCTTCTTCATAACAATAGAGCATATGCTAAATGAAGTAAGAACTGGCTGAGTGACAGATTGGATATGCAACTGTCAACAGAAAACCATCACTGAGTGAGAATCCATTTGGAGAGATTCCAAAGGGATTAGTATAAGGCCCCGTGCTTCCCTAGTTGACACAAAAATAAATATAAAACCATTACTGAGAAAATACGTCACTCCTGTAATGACAAAAGGAGATAGTGCTGTTGTATGGAGCAATGTAGGGTACGTCCTAAAATACAATAATCCAAACAAAATAGATCATAAATCAGCAAAATGAAAAATGTAGGAAGAAGGAATGCAAATTGCACCTGCAGGATGGCAGACTACATACTGAAAGGTCATACACAAAAACAGCACAAGAGGAGCTTACAGAATAAATATTATGGCAAAATTATCTAATGCAATAGGTGGAATGAAAGCAGAGGTAGGGGAAAGGGGACTGCTACTGCTCAAGCAACATCAGGAAGGAGGATGTCTGAACACAGCACTCAAAGCTGGCACCCTGGTTGTCTAATAAAAATAGGTGTTTAAAATAACAGAAAGAGAGCCAGAGAGTCAGTAAATTAATTAAATGCTGAAGAAAATGTCTTCCGATTAAAGACTCGATCTGTCTGGTCTACTGCAGAACACTGAGATAACCTGGAAGGACTGAGACGACCTGGATGTGCAAATGTCTTTGTGGGGGGAAGACAATGGATAGGAAACAGCTATCAGAGAGGACCAGAGTAAGAGCCAGTCACCAGGGTATGAAGCTAGATGAGCTTTAGTTATGAAACACACAGAGATTCCCTTTTCAAAAGAATAAATAAATCAGAGCACAGTATTGAGAGAAATTGCCAGAAAAGCCTCTGTTTCGTGGTGTCTTCAATAAAGGGACTAGGTAACTCTCTGGAGGGTAAGTAGCAGTCAAATGCAAAGACTAGCTGTGGGACTCAATGCCAGGGTAACTGAATGAAAAGTAATGGCCTGTGCTGCACAGGAGCCCAGACTAGCGGATTTATCACATCTCCTTGCCTTAAACTGAGCTCAGGAAGTCCAAAGCAGAGAACAAGAGACTTGAGGAGAGGTGGCTGTTGTGTAACAGCCACGTGTTTTACACAAACAGCTCTCAGGGGCCCGGGCCTAGGCAGGCCACCACACAGTGCCCTGCAGCAGGGTGAGAGGGCTCAGGAGTGCACTTTCCAAAGGCGCCAGGAGGCAGATGGCCATCACAGGCAGCACAGACTTGCTCTGCCTGTTGTGGCTTCAGGCTGATGTGTCCCTCCCACAACACCCCACTCCTTTCAAACACTGCCTGCAGGCTTTGAAGTCTCACAGATACAGACACGAAGTCAGATGTGCTGCAGTCTAATTAATTTCAGGTTGACATTTTATTTACGACTGCATAGTGTGGCTTCGCTTTCATCGGCTTTGTAGATTTGATACTCTTAACTTGGCAGCTATTGACTTAACTGTGTTCTTCAGAGGCATAGCCTGATTCTTTCGACTGTAGTTGTAAGGATAATGCTATTGGGGAACCCAAGGAAACAGAGCAGATTGCAGAGACATTGCTTAATGTGGATCTCATCAATTAAATCAGTTAAATATGGGGCACAAAAACATATCTATATCATATGCTAGGTATTTATCTGTCAGGGTAATTACCTAGATTGTATCAGTGTAACACACCACCCAAGCACAGAGGAAAAATTCTTTCTTCCTTTTTCCTTAAGAATTATCTCCATTAAGAAAATAATGTGCTTTCATTTTTAGATAGGCTTTTTAATGCAAAAGGAAGAGAGAGAGTGCCAAGAGAGAATGCAGATGGGAAGTTAAGATGAAGAGAACTACGTACTGGGTTTGGCATGTGTTGAAAATAGAGGTCATTTTTAGTACAGAGTGTTAATTAAATAGCTAACAGCTTTAGAATTTGTGAAAGAGTACAAAATAAGACCACATGATGCTAAAAACCTAATTAAGGTAGGCTGTGCCTGGACTGTGTGCTCTGGAGCATGTCCTACATTCTTGGTTTCCTCATGATCCTGCTCAGATACCTGTCCATGAAGTGCAATGACCATTTTTTGGCTAGAGTTCCTGCACTTCCTTTTCAGGGAGACCAGAGTGGAGAGGTGAGGAAAATGGTGTACATCTCAAACCCTTCAACCCAAACTTTTTGAAGTGTGCAGATGGGAAAGACTAATTCATTACCTACAGAAATAAGCCTGTTCCAAATGAGAACATCTACTTTTACGTTCCAGGGTATAGGCAACACAACCTAACCCAACCCAATCCCAATTCCCTGGTGCACATACAGCCCACCCCTCACTGTGGTTGCCTTCCACAAATGACTTATGAGAAGGATATTGGCTCATCTCTTTCCTCTGCCACGCAACTGTGATTTGAAGACTCTGTCAAGCCAGGGACTGCCACCTCTGACACTACAACTGCATAAGATATATAGATAGAAATAGACTGCACAGAAAGGTTTAAAACAGGGCTAAGGAAGGCTCAAGCTCTGCCTGTGTACTTAACTGTGATCAATCAGCCATGATCACTCATACTCCTGGACATGGTTTTGGCATATGCCAACCAGCACTCCCCCAGACCATGCTTGATCATGGTCCAAAGCACTATATGGACCACAGACTGTCCCCAGTTGGCAGCTTGTATGATTCTAATCTTTCCTCTAAGAAAATGTTTAGCTATATGAACATAACCCATGATCTCCCAGGGGGCCAGATGGGTCAGAAAATGCATCCTTGTCTGTTCTAAGCAGCAGACACATCTTGAAACACTGCTTGAAAAACCTGCAAGCTGTCCAAGTGACATGACAGTGTCTTTCACTGTAGCCAAATCCTGATTCATCTCACAAAGATTTGTGCATCTAACAGGGCTCTACACTTCTACAGCGAATGGGCTAGAGAAAAAGGCATCCAGATGAGGATTCAGCCCATATATCTTCTATACTCATGAATCAGCCTTATGAGATGCCTCCTGACTAAAAATCTAGACAACTACTTCATGTAGGACCCTTGACTTTTAGACATTTAGATGTCAGAAAGACTAATGCTACCTTTAGGGTCTTCAGTGGGCCAGACCTACAGCAGTAGCTTCTTACCTCACTGAGAGGGACAAGTTTCATTTTCAGCCAGACCAGATATATACATCATTCAGAATGCCCTAAATGGCGTTGGTTGGTACTTAGTGTTAATTTAATGTAGCTTTAAGCTACCACAGTGGCACTTGTTATCAAATGTCTTTGTGTATTCCTCTACACAAGTCTTACTTGTTCTCACCTGTATAGGACATTACAACTACTTTGTCTGGTGTAGGGGACCCAAATAAGGGGCACCACAATCAAACTTATTTATCATTACCCACACTGGTTGGGAAGAGTGCTGATTTTGCCTAAAAGAGGAAAAACATCAGTACAAACCCATATGCCTTTGGATCATCATACACTCCTTAACTCTTGTTGGGAAATAGCTTCGGTTTGAGAAATTAAGGAGGTCAAAGCAGTATTTGTT
The DNA here is from genome assembly GCA_013400415.1 of Scytalopus superciliaris. NCBI lineage: Eukaryota > Metazoa > Chordata > Aves > Passeriformes > Rhinocryptidae > Scytalopus > Scytalopus superciliaris. The sequence continues at coordinate 318,795 of VXBX01002674.1, read as the reverse complement.
CTTCCCCACATCAAACAAAGTGCAGTTAAATTCTGTCCTGTTGTCTCCTGGGTGAAGGGTGTTTTCATATAGCCAAGTTGTTCTTTGACTTGGATGCTTGAGAGCCTCTTTATAGACGACAATTTTTCCCTTGATAGAAATGCACGGTGGAGAAACTACAAATACCTGAACCCAAGTTTTGCATGTGGCTTCTGATGCCACAACCAGTCTGCATCCAAATTTGTGGAAGAGATCTACAGGTCCTACAGAGGCAATGATGGACTGTGTTTCTAATGATTTGAGTAACACAGTGATGTACACTTCTTGACCAACAGGTGGGCAATCAAACTCTATCCACTGAGACCTAGAAAGTGGGACTCCTTTGCTAGTTCTAATGCCCAGAGTCTCATCAGAACTTAGTCTTCTGAATTCATAAAGGGTGCTGGTGAATATCACATCCAGTGAAATCACAGTCTTGTTCATGGCACATAGCTGCTCATTTGTAAAAATTCCAACCTGAAGGGAGCTCCCAAGCACCTCTGAACTCCTGTTCAAATCAATGTGAAAAACAGGCCATTCCACATGGAGGGTGGACATGCTGCTTCTGTTCCACTGGGCAGCACTGCTGTTATCACTGGGAGAGACCATTCTGAACAAGAAGTCACCAGCACTCTTGAAATGAAAACACTCAAACTCCACCGTCCCCTGGGACTGATTTGCTGGAAGCTGTTTTCTTCCAATTATCTCGTTGGTGCTGGCATCCAGCAAAAGGACGGACACATGCTCTGCTGTCACATTACCACCAGTATAGTACTGATACTCCACAGACACTGTGTCATTGCTGAAGGCTACATGACCCGGGTGCTCCAACAGGAGATACTCCACTTCGCCAAGAACTGAAAGAAAAACAGTTTCACAACAGTATTAAAAACTAAACAGAAAACTGACTGTTTATCAACCTTATAGAAGAAAACAAGTGTTTAAAAAATGGGTATTAAAAAGTGGCTCTCAATCTTTTTCAAGTGAACCGGTTAGCAAAAAAAAAAAAAAAAAACCAACAACAAAACACCAAAGAAAAAGTGAAAAAGTCCTCGCTGTAACAGTTAGAGCTCAACACCTCTCCTCTGTGCAGTGATGAGGTTTGGACCAGCTCAAAGTCCACTGCAGTAACATGTTCAGGAAGGTAAAAAAGAGTATTTTAAGTAAACCATAAACCACCCAAAAGATTCACAGAAAACTTAATTTATCAGGATAGATTCTCAAATTTCTCAACTTCTTTCACTTACAGATTCTTAAAATCCACTTCACAGAGGCCAGATGTTTTCCCACTTACTTTAGCTATAATTTAGCAAAAAAAGGACAGTGGTTTCTTAGTACAGAAGCATGAAAAATGTCCCCCAAATTAAATAAAATAGAAAGCCTGCACGATGCTTTTTGAAGCCTCTTCTCTTTCTCTGTCTTATGAATCTTTCATTTTGCTCATTTGCATTGCAGACACTTGAGTGAAAGAGCTGAAAATAACAGTGATGGTGACTGCAGCACTTTTCTTGTCTCAGATGTGGTGCAACATGTCTAAATGACATCACTTCATTATAAATGCCGCAGTCTTTTCAAATTCACTTCTTGCATGACCATGTTTGTGCAAGTTGCCAAATTATCCTGAGACAGGTTGTAACTAGTGATATCTAAAGAAATGAATTGGGAAGATCACATTTCTGTTCTTAGCTCAGCTAGCTTTTCTGTGTTGCTTGAAATGTAAGAATTTCAGACAGAGAAAGGTTATCTGAAAAATGGGAACTACATACATCTAATGGGCTGTGAAACATCTTTATTTAATTGTCTGGGAAAAGGCTTCTGTGTCTTGGATGGAAGGTGCTGTGGAAGTGTAAAATTTCAGTTAAAGCAATCCTTTCATAAGTAGTATCAACTAACAATACTTTGACTTGTTAAATCTGTTACACATGTCTTAAGATTACCTCAAAGAAAGCTTTGCTGGAAAAACACTGCAACTGCCAAGGCAAGCACTCGGCAGTCAGGAGTAGCAGGACTCATCTCACATAATATTAGACGCCTACCACTCTAAGCTTCAATTTGAGTTAGTCACCTTGGATTCACTTTCTTCTCAGCAGGGAAAATTTTCAGGAAGAAATTCATCTGACTGGCTGTAGACATTTACATCAGGGTGGGGTGCAGTGTGCAGTAGAAAAAAAAGAGCCTATTATTTGCCACCAGCTATAACATGTCCTTAAAATAACCAGCTCCAACCACATACATAAAGTCCAAATAAAGGTGGCATGCACAGCCTTACACATATAAATCATGCATATACTCTTACATATATGTACTCAGTCTTTCATTTGCATTTCCACAAGACACTGCCTCATTTGGCAGATGGATGGTGCTCATTATCAGAGGGCTCTTTTGTTCTCATTCTTCCATAGGTGGTCCTATGTATTATTGACTGCACACCATCCAAAATCCATCCTGATAACACAGAATTATTCATTTCCCCCATGGACTCTTCTATTGTTCTCTTATAGTATATTAGTGCATTAGAAATATTAATGAGTTTGTCCTTCCAAAATCCCTAAAGATGAGAGGATGTCACTGTTCTTGCTTAGTGTGTTAAGAACCAAGGCACAGGCACAAAGGTGAAAACTGTCAAGTATCAACTAATTGTGGATGCCCTGTGAAAGTCAGGACCTGATTTTAAATACAATTGTCCATCAGACCTCAGAAGCAGGATGCCATTGATCTCAGCAGTGGTGAGAACACAGCACCCCAGAAAACCTTATCTCAACTTGGACATTCAGACATATGAAACAGGCTCTAAATGCCTGTGAAAAACATCTCTGTGAATAGCCCAGCAACACATTCTCCTTGCTCTTCATGTTTTGATTCTGTAATTTGTGCCTGCTCGTATTTTACAGCCCTGTTCCCACCATCATCTAGTGTCAATATCTCTTGGGTACTAGCCTAACACCATTACCCTTACCAGAGTTCTCCAAATTCCTGCCCTCATCTCTTTATCCTCTTTACCTTCTACTGTTCCTTGGACCTGCAATTAACTCTAGCACATTCCCACCTCCTTTGCTCACTGCCAGCGTGACATCAGGAAGCATAGGACAACCAAAAAAAGTGTTGAGGAACATGCGCAGTGTTGTGTGGGGCTGGCAAGGGGAGCCAGAGGAAGTTGGGGCACACGTGACCCTTCAGAGAACCTCATCAATAACTCATCTGCAAGGATTTAGATCTGTACCAGATCTAGACAGCTCTTCATAAGGACAGCAGAAAGCATGTTCCTGGCCACTGCGAGCACTCTAGCAAAGATGAAGTTCTCACAGCTGTGTTTCCCAGTAAAGTGGTTGCAAGTTGCTGGGGTTTTGTTTCTTTGATAGTGGGCAATTTCTCTACAAATGACAGTTATGCATTTCTCTACTGATTTGAATTGACTAGATTCAACTTAGCTGAAATAGTATAAGGGGGAAAAAAAATCAGACCATGGCAAAAACCCAGCATGAAGAATTTCACTTTTAAGCTTTAAACTTTACAGCAATACATTCAAGTGATAGTAATGAAAATCATTGATTTTTGTACCTACTGCTTTACTGTCCTTACTCTCTTTTACATCTGTCCTGACTCTCTTGCACTGTTTTTCATTTAGAATAGCTGAGACAAGAAGTAACAGCACTGTGTATGTGGGTGTGAGGACCAGAGGGCAGGACACTGTCATGTAGTTTCCATCAGTGCAGATGACTTAGAAAGTGAGGAAAGTGAGCATTACTGGAGGACCATGTTATAGCACTGCAGGGCTCTGGCTGGTGCACCCCAGTTCACAGCATCCTTTCCCCCGTGCTTGGTAAATAGTACAAGAACTTTGCAGTCTTAGACAGCCCACATAGGAGTTTTCCATGATGCTCCAAAAGGCACCAGTTAGAAGCAGCCAGCTTCCACCACAAGCTCCTTCAGCTGCCGGCCAACCTACTTGTTTGCCCATGACTATGTCAGGTGCCAAAACTTAGTCCCAATTGTTTGGACAGCCAATCAGGGGCAGCTTTCAATGCATTTGTATATTTTTCACTGTCATTACAATGGTCTCCCATTGAAAGAAGCCTGGATGTGGTGCCAACAACCTGCCAGAGGAATCTGTGTAAGAACTCATGCTTAGAAAGATCAAAAGAAAAATTCTTGTTGTCACTGAAGAGTAAGAAGAATTACTTGAGGGTGCTATTCGGATACTTTTTTAAGTTTGTTTAAGCCAACAAGGGTTGTGTTGTTGGCTTGTCAGCCACCAGTAGCACAGAGCTAAGAACAAAATCATCAGCAAAACTGATAAGAAAAAAGAATACTGTTTTGTTACATGTTAGGGCTTTTTTAGCACTACAGTAATTTTCCAGAGCATACTGAATCATTTAAAAAATAGTCTTGGTCTGAAACAGAGAACTATATGAGTGAAACAGTTACCTTAAAAACTACGTACACATGTGATACTCAAAGATGTGTATATGCAGAACTGTTTAGGAGTAATTTTCTGAATTATAGACTGTCTTTTAACTGGAATAAGGCAAAAGTTGATGCACCCAGAGTTTGCAGCAGCAATTTAGCTCATTAACTGCACCTTGTAATTACATACTGTACCACGCTCTATAAAGTTCAGGAATAATAGCTTTTACCTCTGAGTCAACCAGTGGTGAATGCCTACAAGACCGGCTCACCAAGAACCAGTGGATAATGGCAATCATTCATCTCACTTCTTGGCTTCAGTGAGTGTAACACTTACCCTCGCTGTGTTACCCACTCAATGCAGTATTCCTAACTGGACTGGTTAACTTTGTCTTTTTAAAGTGAGAAATGATACTAAAAGCCATAGACCAGTTCTCCACTTCTACTGGAACTAAATTAATCTAAAAGATGGCAATTCTTTTACAGGTTCTTTACATCTTTGAGTGATCTCTTGTTCTAGAGCAGAGATGGAGCAAGCACAGAGGCACTAGTAGCATACTTAGTATTCAGTCATTAATCAGATTTTTCTCACTTAGACAGAGAGCAATCTGCATACATTTTTGGTCCATTTCTCTCCTTTGTAAGACATCTTCAGCTGTTTGGTGCATGAACTACTTGCTACCACAGCTCATTCTATAAGTGAGGATTAACCACTGCTTTTCCCACTTTTTCCATGTTGCAGACATTTCAGCACTTCATGGTTTAATCCTTCAGCATGGTTTGACAATGCACTGCAGCTGTCAGAACAATGCCTGCTTTTAAACTAGGAATGCAATTTTCTGAAACATAGGTATTTTTTAGGAATTAAAAGTCCCATTTTCAACATTTCTAATTCACTGTGCAATAATTCCCTTTGCAAACCTACTTCTTACTTACTACATTCCTAGAAAGGATAAGATACCACGTATATGATGCCCCTCAGCTTGTAGACATCTTGCAGTTGTCTGACTTAAAATTAAGATACCTAACTTCCCTCTTTGGCAGCTGAAGGTGAGAAGGAGGTGCTTTTTCATTCTACACATCTCAGTTGCAGACAGATAGGAGCTGCTTTCAATATGTGCTGATTTGTATATGGACTATTCAAATGAGACCGACTGACTATCCTGTCTCATTTTATGTGACTAAGACTGAATGAATGCGAATACCAGCCTTTGGCTTCTTATATGGTCAGATGAAAGAGCACTTCTGTTGTCCTCAAAACCTCTCTAAGCGGCAGCTTAGGTCCATCAGGTGGGGGCTCACTCAGCCATAGAAGGTTGCCAACCCTCATAGGTACCTTTCCTACTTATGGAAATAGGTAGTTGTGTGACACAGTTCTGCCCATCCTAGTATGTATATCTAAAACAGGCCTATTTTCCATGACATTCAATAAATATTATGAAATATAAGTCTTACAAGCGAGTAGAGTTCTAGTTGGTGTTTCTATCACAGCCAGTCCTTTGATGCCCACGGAAATCTGTTCATTTGTCTTGTTTAATTATCTGAGCAAAATTTACAGCAGGAAAGCTTCCTGCCACTCTGATCTAAAGGGGCAGTTTATGCAAGTTGCATTTCCCACCTAAATATTGCATAAGATCCAACTTCTGTGCATATCAATGGTAGTTTCTGTAGCATCTGATTTCAACAGATCACTTGGAAACATCAATCCAAAACTACCTTGTGAATGCACATAGAGCAGGTTTCCCTTGACAGCTCTAATACTCACCATAGTCACAGAGCACTACCAGCAATAGATTTGAAAAATCTTTCAACATCTGTTTCATTCTGATCAGTGAGATCCCAGGTCCTTTTACTCCTCATGTCCTTCTTCAGCTCCAAAGTGCCCGCGCGTTTTCCAAGAACACCTAAAAGTTAAAAAATTACAGTTGTGTCAACTTTGCTTCATAAAATACAAGAAGACATCCCCCTAAAAAGCAAAAAAAACCCCAAAAAACATTGATCAACATTTCTCTCCCATCTACTTAAAAATTACTAGCACTGTGTCAATAGATCTGAATAAGCATAACTACAATTCACTGTACAATAAATTTTTCCTCCTGGAATGTCAGCTCCTGAGCCAGAACAACAAAGGCAGGTGACAACAGTATTATCTTTGCACTGCAGTAACTGCTGCTCTACATGTCTTACGTTAAGACCAAGGCTTACAATAGCAAAATAATGAGGATTTTATACAAAATATAGCTCTAATCTCAGCACATACCTATACTGGAGATTTATTGCTGCTGCACAATTCATATCATTTACTGTCACTGCTTTCAGGAATGAAAGAAGCTCAGTAGCAAACTACTTTTTTGGTCCTCGAACACCTCTGCTGTTCAGGTCTAGTAATATATTTAGCAATCTTACTAGATTTATAGAAGATCTATAACTTCATGTCATTCAGACTGATTAGATGGAGAAGGTGCTAACTTCCACTTTTTCCTCCATAATTATTTAAGTTTACATTCTCTGCAGCCTTGGCCAAGCCGATATAGAGTTCTTTTTGGCAAGTTTCCCAGTTTTATGTCCATGTGGTTTAAACCAGCCTTTACGAGTCTCATAACAATTAGATAAAATAGGCTGGAAGCACAATAATAGCTGCAAAACCAACCAGTTTGCTTCAGAAACGTAAGTAGGAAGGAGTCTAGAAAAAGAAGTCCTAACTCAGAGGCCATTCTCAAAATACAAGAATTGCTCTTCTGTGTTTCACAGGAGCACTTGCAAGTCAGCCTTACTGTGCTCACCATCACACAAACATTCAAGAAAGGTCTTGATCCATTAAGTTTACAACTTTTTTTATGAGAGAAATCTGGCACTGGAGCAGGCAGAAGTTAGGAACAAGAAAAACTGTGGAGAATAAAGGTAAAACAGGAACCAAGTATGGCAAAGATCAGGTATGTCTTTAGGAATCACAAATAAGATATTTCAACAATTGCATTGCTCGACTCGTTGAACTAAGGCAGCAGATGTGTTATTTGAAAGCTTTTTGAACTGCTCTCTGTGCCAAGTGGCTCGAGAGAACAATTTCTAGGAAGAGACTAACAGCATGGCCTTGCTCAGTAAAAGCCCATTACAATAATAGCTGTACATATCTGAAAGGAATAATCATCATCCGGCCCACAAACTTGACAAGGCTCCAGCAGGCATTAGATAGGGACAGTGATACCGTCACCACCCACAATTTCACTTGATACGCTGTAAATTACAGGAAGACAAACCTAATGCCTCAAGAGAGGGCCAGGCTGCTAGTGCAGGGTGGTGGAGAGCCAGCCTGCTTCCTGGAGCAGCTGCTTTGTAACTGCCCCAGGCTACCGACAGCAGGCACTGCATCACATCAGGGACATCATTCCCAGCCTGTATCGTTACTGATCATTAATCAGTTAATCAAAACAAAGAATCAAGGTAGCCCAAGGAAGAAAAAGCAGGTTTTATTTAAAAAAATTTGCCTCTAGCATAACTGCTCAAGGAAAACAGAAGTTACGTGGCATTGCTGTAAACTGCCTTGAAATAGAGGGGAAAAACTACCTTGTGGGCCACAACCGTGATTGTGCTGGATGACTTAATGGGTCCTTTCCATTTCTAGCTTTCCTAGCTGTGTATTTTCCAAACAGTTTTTACAAATACTTCTTTCAGAGAGTCACACACCGGCAGGTGAAATTCAAATAATCCTAATGTCTAATGAGCGACACACTGCACAGAGGAAATGAAGCTATGGAAGGCAGAATAAATCCTCAGGAAGAAGGAAAAAAGCCTATGTGGGAGAGCACTCTTGAGGGAGGTAGTTGCCTTACATCTTAATTTGCACAACCAAAGGAAAAGCAGCGTGGTTCATGAGACAGGGTGCCAGCAGGAGGCACAGGTACCAGACCTGACTTCCGCTCCTATTCCTGGCACTGCCAGACATATGATGTCAGCAAACTACACCATTAATCTGCTCCACTTCTTCCCACCCCATCTTTCATGCTCTGTATTTATAGAGCAGACTTTTCAAGACAGAGACTCTTTCTAACCAAGCCTGTGGATGGAGTCCAGCACCAGAGCCCTTGGGTGTTTTGGTAACACCAATCATTCATCATACCAAAACCTCCTTCCTTCTCACCCTTCCTTCTGCGTTATCTTGGCTCACTTGGGAAAATACTCCAGCATGCAACTTGAGCAACACCCAGGCTAGAACTGGAGTATTTGAAATGGTACCAAAACTAACTTCCAACTAGTGAAATCAGGTACCTCTGGAAGCCTAGCCTGGGGCTACTTCACCCTCTGCACACCTCTGCCATCCCTGGATTGCAGCAGAAGCCCTTCCAGCTCACACACATACAGCTACTTTAGGCTACTGACTGCAATGCAACCCTGCCTTTGAACAAAGCTCCAGTTAAAGTCGCTCCACGAAGCCTCCCTGAGTTCTTGAACCTTTGCTAGCTCAATTCTAATAGCACTTCTAAACACAAGAATTGCTGGCCCACTTCTGATGTAGTATTTCGCCTCTCCTTCTCCACTCTTTCTGTACCAGGTTGTTCCTCTTCTTCAGTTTTCCCTCCTTTTGCCTCATCTTAGTTTTGGACAGGCCTTATACCAACCTCTAACCTCAGTTCAGAATTTTCCCCTCTCCTCTCAGTCTTCCCTAAGCCAACTTCTTTCTGGATTTCTTCTCATTTTTAGGTCTTCTTCCAAACTCTCCACATCTTCCTTCTCCGCTCTACTATTTTCCCCCTTCTCATACTCAACATAAAATTTTGCTTTTTGAGGCAGACAGTGCATCTAAAATGGTTTCAATTCCATTCGTATCTTCTACCTCAAGTTCATTAACTTAACGAGATGAAAAATGATTGAACAGAGAAGGCTATCAGACTTCAAATAATTGGCTTTTTTAATTTATTGCTTTCATGGACAAGCATGAACTGAGGCTCTATTGTGTGACATGTGGCAGAAGCACAGCAACATAAAAAGATGCTTTCTTCTTCCAAGAGACGGTGTAATGGGACGATTGGAAGTGGAAGACTTCCTCTCCAAAGGGAATTTGAAATGACAGATGAGGAGGGCATAAGCCACAAAGCGCCTTGGAAATGAAGACCAAGAGGCTTATGTGTAACGCAAATGACATGGGAAAACTTTGAGTCGCTGCTCTACAACAGATTTCCTGTGCAATCCTGGTCACATCACTCAGTTTTCCTGTGGCACAGCTCTCCACTGGAGACAATACCTCACTATCTGGTATGGCTATTACAAGAATAAATTCACATCAACTGTGAGGCTTGCAGGCACTACAGTGTCATGAAATGCCTAAGAGTCAAACATGAAATTTTATTTACAATATTTTTTGCAAATAAGTAACAGAATAGGTTACATATACTATCTATTGGAATCACATATACTAATCTATTCAAATATTTCTCTACATCATTAAAATCACATAGTATTTTGTGATCATTTTGGTTTTACAGAAAATCTCCTAAAATAAACAAATTCAAATCCACAATAAACCCTAAGCCAACCTGATTTATGACTCCCAGCACTTTTTGCAGCAGTATCCAAGGCCACAGCACAGACATGACATTTCAGAAACCAGCCACATCTTCTGAGAGCTGTCACCTTCTGATTGAGCAGTTACCACCTTCATCAGCCGCAACAGTATAGTATTCGGTGCCTACTGCCCCTGCATAAGGGATATGAGAGGAAAATGAGCCTTGCAGCTAGAAAGGGACATCAGGAATTAATCAGATATTCCATGACCAAGCACTGAGTTTACTGAGAACACAAATCCAAGGCACTCAAAACCTCTGTGCTCTGGAGCCCCATTCATGCAAAGCTAAGTGTCACTGATGGATCCCGTATTTCGCCCTACCTATGAGTACCCTCAGTCCTCCTCCTCCTGTTTCCAAACCCCCAACAAGGGCTGAGCCCTCCCCAATCCTCCAGTAACAGGTCTGTCTTTAATCATCGCTCCTTTGAGCACAGCCCTGGTCTCTCCTTGTCCCTCAGACCACACAGCTCCAAGTGAAGGTTAACTCATCCATGGTAGAGAATCCCCCATAACTTTGGGTACACATGAGAGGAATGTGGGAGAAGGGCTTGGGGAAGGAGTGAGTGTGTGGAAGGGGGGGTGTCAGGTTGAGAAGCAATCCTCTTGGAGAGAAGCTGCCTACCCCCTGAGCACTGCCCCAAGCACCAGCACCTACTCCAGCCACCCCAATGGACCCAGCAAGAGGCCAGCCAGCCATCTGGAGTGATGCTGTCAGAAAAATAAAGATATTTATTGGAATTTAAAACAAGCAAAATGATGATAGAATGCAGGGGTGGGGGGAGGAAAATCCCAGGTGAAAAAGTTTCCTTAATAGCTGTCCATTAGCAAACACTTTTTGTTTGTACTTGCAAACCAAAATCTGCACAATTCTGGCTATGCATGACAGGATGACATTAAATTAGGCTAGGGACTGAAAAGCCTGAAAGTCACTAAATCCTCCCTACATTTCACAAGCAGCACAAATAGCAAAAAGAAATGTGTATCTGCAACATTTTCTCAAATTTATCTGTATGGCAAAGATTAATTATTTTCAACCAGCATATGCTTACTGCAATGGGATTAGGCAGCTATTGAAGTGTTACCACCTGCTGAGAATTTCAAAACTTCCCATATAATCTTCCTGCTTTGACATTAAAGAGGGAACACCTTAAATATGCATCACATTTTATCAAAATCTAATCACTGCTGACCAGTCAGAGTGGTCAATGCCAGAAATATGCCACTTCTCAGAAGATACTGAGCTTAGCCAGAAAAGTATCTATGTGATGTCTGCCACAGCAGGGGGCCAGAGCTGACATACTCAAAGGCATCTTTCATTCTTATTTACACATCCAACAGTTTCACATTGTCATCAGATAATGGCTTTATTAAAATTATGCACCGAAATTCACTAGGCTGAAAATGACAGCATCAGATCCTCTGTGTGCAAGATAAAAAAACCAAACCAGTAATTAGCTGGTAAAACCTATTTTCATTAACATTTGGGATCAGATCTCACAAAATCCTAGGATTCCTCAGTTCCTTTTGATAATAACTCAGCAATTCAAGAGCTAGCTGGCCAGCAACATCTGTCATTTGACTGAAGGGCTTACAGTAGATAGAATATATGAATGATATTACTTCGAAAACTGTACTAGAATTAGTTTATGAAGCATAACGAGATTTGGGAAGGTGACCAAGCAATAATAAATAAAGAATGCAAAGAATTAAATATATTAGATGAGACCTTATAGCATAAGGGAAGGAATGCAGTCATCCATTCTTTCCCTCCCCCTCTAGAGTTTTTAAAACATATACTGCCCACTGGTTTCTGGAATTCCCCTTTATTTTAAAGACCGTAGTATAGCGAATATACATTGCACAGCTGAAACAATCAGAAGTACGTCTGAGAAGCAGCTCTGAAATATCACCAAGTATCAGTGCTGAAAAGAGAACTGGGAGGCTTTCCCCTACGCATTACCTTGGTTCTGCCGTGTACTCGCACGGTTTCCACTGGCCCGGCGACCGATACAAAGTAGAAATCACCGGATATAACGAGAAACGCTAAAATCGCTCTGGCTCCTCACGGACCGCGGCGACAGAGCGGTGCGGTGCGCGCTGCTGGCGGTGCCCGCACCCGGGAGCGCCGAGCACCGTGCGGGACGGGGAAGGGGCGAGCCGAGTGCGGATCTGTGCGGCGGGCAGGGCAGCGCCGGCACCTGCCGCCACGGCGGGGTGCCTGAAATCCCCCGC
>VXBX01002674.1:289055-306493 GCA_013400415.1 Scytalopus superciliaris | reverse complement strand
TATCGCTGCGGGGCCACTCCAGCTCGGGGTATTCTATGAAAATCGCCCCCACGGGGCACCTGCCCCGGCACAGAACTCGCACGCTGGCGCTGGTTGCTGGGCTGCGGAGGGAGCAGCGGGCAGGCAGAGGCCGCTCTCGGTGGTGAAGGCACAGCATCGAATAGCAAAGAGCAGCGCCAGCCCCTCGACGTGCCCGCCTGCACCAAAGGCACACACGCACAGGGGCTTGTCGTGTCCAGCGCTTATGGACGATGGTCAGGGACTGTTGTTACAGGACAAAACTATCTTCTTCCAGACATTCCTTTAAAAAATCCCCAAACGCTTTGCCATCTGTTTCTACACAACAGACTCATAAATTTACTTATGAGTTAAATTTATTTCACTGACACGGAGTCTGTGGTTTAAATACATGCCAGTGGATACCCACATGCCCGCAAAGCTGTGAGCGGATTTCAAGGAGCACTTAAATCAGCCAGTGTTACATGCAATGAGCCCTCCTGCTTTCCATAATTCATTCACAATAAGTGTGGGCATGACATAAAGGCCCAAGAGGAAGTAATTGTCAAGTTTTGGTGTCCAAAATTAAAAACAGATTAAAAGGTCCCTCCTAGTTAACTAGCATCGTCTATATGGACCAACAAAACACAGTTTCCAGAGAACCCCGGACTCCCTGCCCGGAGAGAAGGCTGAGACCAAACAGCTGATTCGGGTTGCCGCCCACCGCTGCCACTGATCAACCTGCGCCGAAACCCTTCCCCCTGTGCTCGCTGGGGCCCGGGTGGTGGTGCTGCACAGGCACACTGCCATCTGGAGTACTGACAAAACCCTTCCCGAGAGCGAGAGACACCCAGGGACTCGGGCTGCATTCTGGACAGCAAAAAGTGAACTATTCATTTATCATAAAGATTTTTTTTTTCCAGGCTGTTTCTAAACATTCTGGCTTGAACAATTCAAATTCCTCATATTCTCCCAGTTTGTTTTAATAGGGATGTGTACAGTTTAGTGTTAATTTGTGTGTCTTTTGGCGTCTGTAAGATTTTGTTTGATGTTTTGGAGGGCAAGAGACACACACACGTGTGTGTATGCAGTCTGGTAAGACAAGGATGCTGCATTTTGCCACCAGACACTTGCGGCTACACGATCTGTTACGTGTCTTGCGGTGAGATTGCTCAACCCTTCCTTTGGATGCTTGGGAGCTTCCCATGCCCAGTCCTGCTCTGTGTGACTCCGGCAGCAAGAATTCAGCTCCAGGCAGTGCCACTGTGGAGGTGCAGAGGTGCTCAGTTGTGCCAGGAGCTCCAAGTGGATGCAGTGTGGAACTGGGTTTGGTTTGAATGAAACAGGAAATAAATCACGTGTGGTAATAAAGAAAACAAACTACAAGTAGATTCCAGATGATGGAGTTCAGAGGAAAGGGAGGTGAATGGTTCCCTGCTCTGAAACATCTGCTCAAGTCCTAAGACTGAAACTCCAGTCTCACTGCCTATATTTAACATCTGAAAAATCTTACATTGATGAGTGTATTACCAGGTTTTTTCCTCTATGAACACAATCTTTTGAAGATTTAATTACTAAGAAAAAAATCTCTTTCCTCTGTTGTAATGCAGAGGAGAAAGTAAAGAAATCCACACAGCAGGAAAGAGTCTGGAACATGTGGCAAGATGTTTTACTTGTATTGCAGTATTTTGCACTTACTATCATGCCTTTGATTCAATGGCCTTATGAGTTATGAGTGATCTTTGACTTTTTTGTTTCCCAATCCTCATGTAAAAGGCTTTATCTTATTTTTTTCTGCCAGAGTAAACTGATTTGTTTGAGATTGAGATTATGCTCAAACTGTCAAGCCAGAAGTAAAGCCAAGACAGCACCTCAGGTCACTGCACTCCTCCTCCCTGCCCATCTCACTTTCCAAAAGAGGACAGAATAAAAAAAATAGTGATTAAAAAATCACAAGTTGCCCTTATTATTACATGGTAGAAATTGTAAAGATCCTAGATAACAGAAGGATGAGCACAGGGTAAATACACAGGCTACTTTATTAAACCCTCTGAAGCACATTTGATTATGTTTGCACATAACAGACCTGCTGTGATGCTAAGGACTATGATCTGTCTTTGTTAACATGCCGTCCAAATTTCATCAGGAACATATTTTTCATCAAAATACTTCAATGGAGCTGGTCTCTGAGGCATCTGACTAGCAGTGGGTAAAATGCTGGGTTTCCATGCCATTAAAGTTGGTTCTCCCTGGAGAGGGAGAAACTAATAACAGAAGGCACAGGAGAAAGAGAGAGCAGACGAATACTCATTTAGTCCGCAAGCATAATGTTGAGAACAAAATTAGTTTAGACACTGAAGGATACAAAGAGAGAGTGGCCTTTAACTGCTGATCTGTAACACCAGCTGCTGGAGCAATAAACAAGCAGGGAGTGTGCAGACAGATCCCACCTGCACGCAGATTCCAGGTAGCTCCTGTGCTGAGGTGGCCCATCTGGATGAAACATTAAAGACAGCCATGGTAGAAAGATCAGGCAGGAAAAAGTATCATGGCCTGTAAAAAAGGGATGACATGTTTTCCAGCTGCTGGCAGCTGTGCAGAAAGCACACGCACAGTTAGTGAGGGGTGGTGGCAGGGCTGTGGGCAGCTGCCCCTGCTCAGCCAGGCCAGAGCAGCCATGAGCTGAGACCGATCTGCTTGATTTTACCCAAAACAAGTTAAGGGTACTCATATGAAGGGTACCAGATTGGCTGTGTTGGTGGTTTTCAGCGGGCATAAGGTGGTATGTTGGTTTGTGGCTCTCTCCCCACTGCCAGCACAGTTGGGTTGGGAAGAAAATGTCTTTCTCTTCCGTTGGCATAAAAACAAGATCATATAGTAGCATATTGTCTACAGACCACCAGGTGTGAAAACAGAATGGCTGGCTACTGAATTCCCTCTCTGCTCTGCGTAGGGGGGAAGAGGTGTGATATTGTGTGTGATTTCTATCTGTGTAAAATATGCTAAAAGTCTCCTCTTGCTGATAGGAAATTGACCTCAAGCTTCCTAACAGGAGCAGTGATAATACCCTGAAAGAGACAATACTCAGAAAGAGAAGCAAACAAGCCAAAGAAATCTCTATTTGCCTTCATCCACACCGGCAAAGGAGAATTAATTGTGAAATCCCCAAAGCAGTGCTTGGCTGTCATACAAGATAGTCATCTGTTAGGGATGATCAAGGTAAGGGACAAAATGGTAATATAAATAATTGGTGGTTTAGGGGGAAACTTCAAAAAGGTGGAAGCTAGGGAGAAACCGAACCATGTCCTTTTGGAAACAATACCTCTGCATTCTTGAGCTATCAAAAAAACCCCAAACCAAAACAAACAAACAAACAAAAAAAAAACACACACACAAAACAAAACACAAAAACCCCCAAAAAATTAGAGAGAAAGGTTGCACTGCCTGAAAAACTACAGTCATGATTGGAGAACTGACAAGAATATTAATAATTTAATGACCAAGGGCATTTAAATATAAATTTTAAATTTAAGTAGAAAAAAAGGTAAATTTGTCAGAAATTGTTCAAAATCAGAAGCATAAAGCTGGTAAAGAAAATGAGATGTGCAGTCAGCAATGATGAGTGATAAAGATTTGTCTAATTTTAATATATGTATTTAATATATATATTTGAAACAAAAGAATGGTCGCTATTCAACTGATCTGATCTACCAATATGTGAAAAACCTGTTAATTTGAATGCAAAAGAAACAGATGTTCAATAAATTGTTCTGTTCTGGTTTTTGTTGGAAAACAGATGATAAAGCCAATTCCAGGTTGGTAACAAAATAATTTCTGTACCAATGTAAGCCTGAGAACATAAAATAAGAGCAGCTCCAGTTATAGAACTTAAAATCAGCAGCTCTGGATAAACTTGCACCCAACAGTTTGTAATGTTATTTTCCCAACCACTTGGTCTGGAGATGCTGTGGAGGTTCCAGACCACTGGATCATCTGTGGGTTTTTATTGATTTGGTTGGTTTGTAAAGAGACAGCAGCCCTAGCTGATGCAGGACTGTCAACCTTACCCTGATTGCACACACAGGGATGGAAAAGCTGATAATAAAAAGGGAGGGTACTATCACCAATGCCACTCAACAAAAGTTGGTAGAAAATGCATTTTAGATGAAGTTACAAGTTTGGTGAGTAAAAGGAGCAATGTTATAATATAATAATACTTTACATTTCCATAGAACATTTGGTTTGGTAACCCCTGACATTTCCACCAAGGATGTGTCTGTAGAATCAGCACAGTATGCTTTAAAATAATTAAGTGTTCACTAATTGGTCTCAAAATGTCCTTTTAGTGTGTAATTTTCATTCAAGATGTATTTACCTGAAGATTTAAGCATGGATTCAGATTTAGCAATGTAAAACTTTATCAGAGACCTAAAAAAGGATCTATCATCATTACTGCTCAATTCTTCAGATAACACACAAATTGGGAGAGTGTTAAATTCTGAAGACAAGCCACTACCACTGAACAACCTCTGAGTAAGCTGGGCTTTAGCAAACAATACCTATTTTAATACAGCTCACATAAAATTACACATCTAGAAACAAAGACTGCAGAACATGCTTTACAGGATGTGCAACTCCCTCCTGGGGACTCTACAAAGATCTGAAGATCCTACTGAGTCAATAGCTAATCGTGAGCTCCCACTGTCACACTAGTTAGTTCATGCTGATGCCCACAGATTTGGAGCAGAGAACAACGTCACCTTACTTTGCCAAGTCATTTGCCACTATGCCACCTGAAAGTATTACGACCAAAGACAAGAAATGTAACCTCAACCAAATTCCTATGAGGAAATACAAAACTTGCATAGAGTAGTTAGCTTTGATATCAAAATAAGGAGATGATCAAGTGACATTTCATCTGTCACTGTGAGAAATAATCACAACCGTAGCATGAAGGACAACCCCTGAGGAAGGAAGCCTGCAGGAAAGCATCTGTAAGCTGCCAAGGAAGCTGCAGGGCAGGTTTATTCAGATGAAGCCTTGAACTTTTCCATCTACACCGTTGGTTAATAACCCTACTGTGGCTCAGGTTCATAGTTTTTATACTGTGCTTAGGAAAAGTCTAGCTTTGGACACCAACTGGGAAGCTTGTCTGCAGTGCACTTAGCCTGGTGCAGTTTTACAGGAGACCACCCTTAAACACCACCTTCCCTCTTTCTTTACATGCCCACAGGAATGAGAGTCCAGCAAAAGTCTGACATCTATTTGCATCTGAGGTGTGTGGATGGGGAGTGAACTGAGCATGAACACAGATCCAAGCACTTGTTTGATAGTGCGGACATGCCATCTGTGTGTGATGGCTGGGAGTATAAAAACTGGGGGAACAAATTACTGATGCAGTTAATACTTTTACTATGGCTTTCCCATGTCCAGTGCTGGTGTTCACAGCTAAAGGTGGTTATCAGGTAACTATGGAAAGGCTTTGGAAGAGCAGAAAAAGGACAATGTGGTGGGCAAAAATACTCCAAAGTACATTTAACAGTTACATTTCAGGACACCAGGCATGACAGGAACACACACTTAATAAAGCACTTATTAAGCATAAGGCCCAGTGGCCAGAAGCCAAAGCTAAACAAACTCTGATCATGTACACCCAAAATATTTTTCCAACAGGTAATAGTCACTGGAATAATCTGCCAAGGGCTGCAGTGGGATTTCCCAGAAGATGCAATCTCTTGTTATTCCTGAAGAAGAGTTCTACTTCAAACACAAATTAAGGGAAGTCCCACAGCTTCTGTTACCCGAGAGGTCAAGCGAGGTGGTCATAACAGTCTCTTCTGGCCTTGTAACCTATAAATAGATTAGAGTCCCAGTGGAAAAAAAGAATTATCCTTATCTTGGGCTTTCCCAAAACACTGTGGAAAAAACAATAGGAATGCAGAAAGATCAGAAATAATCATTTTACAACAGTTGTGCCTAGTTTGGTATTTCTACTGAAAAGACCAAAACATTTTCATTTTCACTCTACAATGTCTTTTAAGATCTTCTTCCTGCCAGAGTCAGCCATACCCAATATATCCATTTCCAGAGCTGCTAACTAGTCTCCATTTGCTAATCATAACAAAGGTCTGGGTTTGAAGTTGGTGGGAGTTTTGCCATTCTCATCTAATGGGTGGATCAAACCAGACTATCTTTGCAATTTAAGGACACACCTCAAATCCTCCATCCGATGCAAAATGAAGCTCAGGGGAATTATGCCACACACACACAGCTGCTGACTCTGGCTGAAAGAACAGACGTTTCTCATACACCGTGTCAAATACTGTTATATTTAGGCAACATTTGAAAAGAATTCTACCTACATGAAGTGAGTCACTAAATAGCCACCGTACATAAGCCACAGACACAAATTCTGTGCAACTGTGTTGCTTTTATTGTTCTTTGCAAAAAGAGAGGGCTTCACACAGCATGTATCTTCCTGCAATGTTTTTTGGTTAAAATAAAATAACAAGTCCTCTCTTTTAGTTTCTGGGAGTGTTCTGCATGTGTGAAGCAAGTGACACAGGAGCACCAATTAAAATACAATGAAACAGTGTTTAGATTATCAATTCCCACCTTTACTTGCTTCCTGAAGTAACTCTGATGATAATTCAAGTACATAAAACAGTTTGAATTGACAAAACAATCCAAAACATCTAAATAGTCTAAGCCTTATGGTCAGAGCAGGACTAGATTCACAATAATTCTGCGACTATTCCCTCAGTACCAGCTGCTTTTACCTTGCTGTCCAGCTCTGCTGTGAGCATGGGAGAGCGGGGTTTAATGCACTCTTTCATCAGTAGAACTCTGAAGACACAGTATTGGCAGTCCAGTGGGAAGGCAGGAGACCCAAGAGCCTACCTGGTCTTTGGTCTAGAACAGGCATATGAAACAGGGTGGTTTCTCTCAGGTGTACCTCTCACAAGCACACGCCAGCTTCCGGGCAATAGGGTTTTCTGTGCCGGCGGCTGTGGCCGTGTGGGTAAAGCCGCCGCCCCTGGATCCGTGCTCCTTCTCGGAAGGACGCCGGTTCGAGTCCTGCGGGTCTCGCTCTGCCAACTTCGTCGGGGCTCGCCCCGGCCAAGGCTAGAGTGTCCCAGGGCTAAAGGGGGTGGGGCCAGTTCCGCGCACGCTGAGCTCCACGTAATAAATCCATTCGCGCAGGCTTGAAAAGCATCGTCGTTCGCGACGGCTAGCCACACACACAGGGTTTTCTGAAACTAAAGTTGCCTCAGTAACTCCTGAAATTCTTGTGTTTTGATTTTGGTTGGGGTTTTTTTTAGAATTTTAATACTACTTTAATTCTAAGCCACAAAGAAAAATTACTCTAAAGTCTGCTGGGCAGGATAATTACCTGGGAGGTATGACAGACTCTTGGACCTCTGTATCTGAATAGATCCTTAAAATACAGGTGCATATTGCCAACAGACATGTCTAGAATATCCTCTCAGCATGAGTACTTGTAGGTCAGTCCTGAGAGAACAAAATGATACTTGAAGTTTTCCCAGCAGTAGATGACCTGGGTCTATGGGGCCTTGCATTTCACTTCAAAGGCTGAGAATTAGGATGAAATGGAAACTCCTAGAATAGGAGACGCAATGTAATTGTTTATCAATCTAGATCAATAGAAAATACATAGGAGAGGGAGTTCATCTCAGAGAAAACAATGATTTCTAATCAAATCTACAAGTAATTTTGAACTGGCCATTCCTGCCTTTTTAGTGTGTTATTTTGAAAGAAGTGCCCAGTTGCAAGTAAGAGTCTCCCAGGCTTCAGGAAGCAGGAAACTTCAACTGTTGACAACAGGCTCCCACTGTCTCCCACTACTGTCCTCATGAATTCAGTGACAATACTTGCACTAATTTTAAAGAAGCAGGCTCTTTGGACAAACCATAAAAGTCCTGTTAGAAGAACTGAGCATCAAAAAGTTTAGCTAATCAATATGCACCCAGTGATGATTATTAAAGACACACTTCTGAAGACTTCCAAATACACACACATATATACTTTTCAGAGGAAAAAAATTTGCACTTCACAAATACGGTCTGGATTAAATTTGTGTTTCCATAGGCTGAATATAATTTTCCTGAAAACTAAGGCAAAGGAGAAATGGAAAAGATGTACAGATTCCTGAGGAGTGTTCTCCTGTCAGAGGTATAAAGAGGCCCATGTTTTCAAATGAAAAACATAATCATTATTCAAGACTGCTCCAAAAAAAGTCAAGCACTTTTTGAACAGACTTCTGTTCACAGGACCATGTATTTGGGCAGCCATGGCAAAATGAGGTAATGGTCATATATCATGATACAAATAGCCTAGGAATAATCAAAACAGGAAAAGTTCCTATATGCACCCTGTGTATTAAACTAATATAGTTTGTAAGAATGGCAATTCCTACATTTCCCACTCTCCTAGAATCCTGCTTCAATACAGACAATAGATTTCTTGCTGGTAGTACCAGAGGAAACAGGATTGGACAATGACAGTTTAGTACAGTGTGATGTACTACCATGGTACCACACACCTGTAAACCTGTCACTCCACTTCTTCTCCCAACAGCTGGCCCTCAGTATGGTTTCAGGTATGTGATTTCTGCTCTATGTCAGCTGGGAAAACACATTTGGATGTGCCAAATGCCTTCCCAGTGCTAGCACATACATATAAATGCTTGGCTCAAACTTAGACTGGCTCCCTCAGGAAAGTGGTGCTTGTGTAGACATCTGTAGTTTGACTATTCTGGCTAGGATGGGTCACAGGCTACTCTGCAACAGAACCAGGGCATTCTAATTATATTTAATTCTACCCTTAAGTCAAAACTATCTTGCACCCTTTTAGGTACAAAGTGAGACAGCAAAAATTAGTTGTGCTTTAAAAACCTGCCCCATGGAACCACAAGATTTTGATGTGTAAAGGTTTTAAAGCTGCCTGAAACATTTAGAAAGAAAAAAACTCAACAGAACAGTCTATTAAAGAAAATGCTTTAATTTTATTACTTTCTAGTAGTAATTTTCTCATGTGTGTGTTTAAATTCTAAACCAGTTATGCAATTTACCCAATAGATTTCTTCTCTGTAGAAAAAAAAGTCAAGGAAAAATCTTGGGAAAGAAAAGCTTAGGAAGGTACTATTAGTCTAAATAGGCTGTATTATTATTGCTTAATTAAGATAATGAAACACTAGGGGTTGGAGGAACAGAGTTTGGGAGTTTACACTTGGCATTTCCTTTCAGGTTTTGCTCTTTCTGCACAAGACATGCCCCCTTGTGGGGAGAGGTTCAGGCCCACAAACCACTGGTCTCCCATGACAGGTTTGGTATCAGACAAAAGAGACAGCTGTCACAAAAAAGCTTTTTGCTTCTGAATTTCTCATTTTTCAGTCCCTTGTTAGAAGTGTGATCTTGGTGTACCTCACATTTGGTGGGTTGTGGAGAGGCTGAAGGAAAGCAGCAAGCTGTAACGCTCCCAAAGAGATGATACTGGGGGTTAACATAGGAAGAATAGTGTGGAACAGATTCCTTTAGCTGTGTCAAATACATTACTTTTAGCATCCCCATGGAGCAGAAGAAAACTGCCCTAAAGAAAGCACTGCATGAAAGTTTGCTCGAAAAGGATAAGAGGACACAAATCACTGAATCTAAATTAGCATTCCATAGGCATCATCACTGTAGGGATCTCTGCACTTAACTCCTTATTGACAGGCTCTTAACCCATGTTTAAGGTATGGTAACACTGAAATAGTTTTGAAAATATTTTCAGGCTCTTATTAAAAGCCTTTTTGTCCTTTTTCTTAATGTTGATTTGGCCATTACAACCACAATGCAGTTACATATGTGCTGTCCTTGCCCATACTTTGAATTAATTTTGTTATTTTTTATTGAAAACTGTCACTTCAAATTGCCAAAAATTTAGGTGACGTGGATCATAAACATCCACTTAGCTGTTATTATCATGACAACAGATCTTCAAGTAGTGTAGCAACTCCACTGGAGTTATGAAAACTGAGGCTATCAAACTGCATTCAGTGTGAACACAGGGTGAGGAATACCAAACAATATGATACCTTGTGACTATTAAACACAGGGTGATAGTCTTCTTCCTCCCTTCAATATCGAAAGTATGTTAATTTTCACAGATGGAGTCAGCAAATGGACTGTCTCCCCAAAACAGGTAACAGGTTGATGAAACAAACAAATGATCTTTTGTTAGAAGTACAAGATAAAAACCAAGCACATTAAAGCACAGTCTGGTAGAGTGATAAGAGGCTGCTCCACTCTGCTACAGAGAGGACAGAGAAAGGGCACCCAAAGTGCAACATAAACTGACAGGAAGGAAGATGGCAAGGAAAGAGAAGAGAGGAAATCTGTGCTAAAAATGTTTCTATGTGAGATATTAGCCTAAGATATGACAAAATAAACACCATGATTTCTAGATTCACATAACATACAGTAATCTCTCCTGTAGCAAGTTCTTTCTGCATCAAAGCACAGAACCCCAAGATCTCCTCTTGGAAAACTGTTCATCACTTCAGGGAAAACGCATTATTCTACACTGGTTTGTTCCTTATACCTCAGTACACACCAAAGTCACTTTTCTTATCACTGCGGATACATCTGTCTGCTTTGTTGCTCTAGACATAAACAAACTGAAATTGGACTATGCAGTAACCTGTCTTCTGGGCGCTGACCCTCACAGCAGACTACAGGGATATTCTCTCCACTTTCACTTGTGTGGAATCTTCATCTGACTTCTCTTGAAATGAGAAACTACAGAGCATATCAAATAAAACTTGAAAAATGAGCAAGTTGACTTGAGACAATTGACGTGCTTCTGACTTTGCGATTTCTATTTCCTTTCAGTTCCATGTAAAAGGATTCAGCAATTGAAATACCTGAGAACTGTAAAGCATTGCAATGTTCATGTTTCTTGCAGTTGACTAGCAAAATAAAAATTTTAAAGTCAGTTCTTGGAAGCATTCTGCCCTTTGCTCTGTTGTTCAACTGTTACATAAAAAACTGTACGCAAGTGACATTAGCTTTGTGTCAGAAATAAATTTGGGTAGAATCTCAAGCCTTCCACTGAATCATCTCTGCAAAGATGGCCCATCTTTTCAGCAAGAAGCAGCCTAGAGAAAGCAGAAGAAGATGTGCTGTATTACTTGAGGACAACATGATAACTAAAGCATTAAACACAGCAATTATTACTTACCTTTCTTTGGCTAAGAGAACAGACATCCCCACCAGCTTAGCAAACTCATCAGCTGTGAGAGAACCCTTTTCAGATACCTGTCAAAAACCAAATCCACAAATAAACAAACTATGCCTTTAAAAGAACTAAGTTCTCTCAGCTACTGAATCAGGTCTAGCCTTGAAAAGTGACAAATTAGTAACAAATCCCTTGTGAAGAAAATTAGCTTGTTTGCACTTTTGAAAAGTACAACTAATTACAAGTATTGCCCCTTAAAAATATCTCTTCTGTGCCCTGGGAAAATTGCCAAGTATAAAAGAGAAACAGAAAAGAATTAGATCTGTAAAAAAATTGTATGGTACCCCTTCCTTTGGAGTTTTTTAAAAGATGCCTTGGGACCAAATGAATGGAAAAGTCAGAATAGCTCAGACAGCAGTATATTGTCACGATCAGTATTTACACAGCCCAACTATACTAAGTGATTTGGAAAACACTGAAGCCTAAATGAGGAAATAAAAGACCTGTTCAGGGCAGGTCATCAGTGTAGAAATTTAAGTCATATCAGGTGGAAAGTGAAGAATTTGAGTTTAACGGGATTTAAAATATCCCCACTGCCTATAGTAAAATCCCCAAACCTTAGTACATTCAGTTGACACAAAAAACAGGTTCAGTCTTGGGAGTCAAAACTTTGGCTGCTTTGTCTCAACCACACTACTTAATACATGCTAAAATGAAACCTTCTCACACACATGAGACATATAGATGTTTAAAATACTACATAAACACCAGACATGAAGTCCAGACTTATTACTGCATTGAATTTCGCAGATAAACATGTTTTATTACCCTAAAAATTAATAATTCTTCCATTTCTCCAGTGCTTTACATTTAAGCGAAGTTGTAATTCCAGATGTAGCTGCCATTTCCTGCTTCCCACATAACTGGGTGGGGAGGGGTCTATTGTGCATCATTCTCAGCAGTAGTCCTTTTACAGAAACTCAGATTAAATTAGTCCTAACATGAGATTTTAGGAAGCTATGTGATCAAATCTGAGTAATGGAAGTCAGCTATACAACTGGTGATTAATTATCTTTCCTTCCCAAACCGCTCCTCTCATCAAGGGTGACTTTGGATTCCTTTGACGTCCATGTCATTTCCTGTCCTCACCAGCCATTCAAACCCATATCTCTCTCCGGTCTGAAACCAAATGGATTCATTTCAATTCTTCTCAGAACTTAATGTATAATGTACAGTAACATCAAAGTACAGGGTGCTTTTGGCCACAAGTCTGATCTCATCTTCCACTTCCCTTACAGGCTAGCCTTCCTCATTTGAAGTCTCTCCCTTACATTTTCCTATGGAGTCAAGGTCTCATATTATGAAAATAACAGAAAAAAGACACTTTGGTAGTAAATCCACCATCTATTACTTTTTGCAGTTAACTTCCTTTGTTCTCGAGATAGGTTTTTCCTTTCCTTTCAAAGAGATAAGTACTCTTACTGAAGGCAACAAATTATTTAGAAACCGGAAATAATCAGAAAAACCCCTCTAAAACGGAGTAGGTGTTTTTCTGTAAATATAAGAAAATAAACTGAAAACATTAATTTATATTCAAAGATTTAAACATTTTAGTTTCGCTAATTTAGGATGGAGTCTTTTAGATGGCTATATACATTTCTCTTATCCAAACATCTTTTGTATGAGTGAAAGCTGTAAGCTAATGATCATGAAAAATATACTGAAGAGCCTCTACCTCGTGTTGAGTGAGAAGCTGTCTGTTACAGCTCTACTTTTTATCAACTGCCCAAGTCAAAGTCTTCTTTGACTTTAATGTTTAACTTTAGATACACTGAGTTAGCCTTTTCTCAATTGTGTGAAAATAATAAAATTACATTCATCTGAAAAAGATATAGAAAAATGTATCAAATACTGGGATAACAGGACTTTACAGTGTTCAGAGGCAGCAATACCACAAAGGTTTAGGTTGCTGAGCAATTTATAAAATTTTTTTTCCTGATGAAGCTAGCTTAATTCTATACACGATATTCTCCAACTGAGTGCTTTTCACAGTAGCAAACTCAGTACAAGATGTAACACATACAATGTGTATTTTTTAATTATGAATTAAACCCAAACCAAAAAACTACCTATATCAACAGTTAAGAACTGCTTCCACTGCCTTCAAGCACACCGTGTTCAGGGTCTGAAG
This sequence comes from Scytalopus superciliaris, assembly GCA_013400415.1. Classification (NCBI taxonomy): domain Eukaryota; kingdom Metazoa; phylum Chordata; class Aves; order Passeriformes; family Rhinocryptidae; genus Scytalopus; species Scytalopus superciliaris. Next base: position 293,067 of record VXBX01002674.1, on the reverse strand, counting down.
TGTGCTTTTGTTAAATTAGGTGCTCAATACCTGCCACAAATTTCATCCTATAGTGCAAAAGATTTGGAGGAAGGTTGTAGGTTAATAAAGTTTGAAAAGAGATGGAAAAGTGATTAATTCTTTAAGGAGAAAGCAATGACTAGGACTACTGCCTGCACAGAACTTTGCAGATGAGAAGTGCAATTTAAGTATTACTCTTAGAAGACATGGAAGTGGAATATTTTGTATTTCAAAACCCCAAAAGGAAATCCTGTACCTCATGTTTTTGTACCTAATGTGTGTGATTTTCCTTAGCATGGTCAGAACACTGAAAGAAATGAAGTACACGTACTGTTTCTAAAGCAGAAGCTACCATTTCCTCTTCATTATGAGACTGGAGTTCAATCACCATCACACCACTGTCAAATATCCGAAGCCTAAAATCAAAAAAGAGAGGCAAAGCAACCAAAAACCCTGTGCACATCACTTATGGTCACATTTCTAATACATCCACATCTATCCATATTACAAAAGGAAAAAAAAACAAAAAGGAAAAAAGCCCAAACAGACTCTGTAAAATGAACTTAAGCTTAGTAGCACCTTCAAAATCTGAAGAGACCAGACGAGTGGGGCATATGTCTGGCCTTGGTTTCCCAGTCCAAAAAAATTGTATTGGAAATGAAAAAAATAATGTCTTCCTAGCAAAGTGAACCATAGCTGAAAAACTAGTATTTTGATGTAGGGTGGATATTAGTGCATACAGCAGCATCCTACAAGCAAAGAATGACTTTGCAGTAGATTTTTGTTGTTGTAATTTTTTTAACTGGTAAAATATTAGATCATCATAGTCTGACCTGTGAGTGCCACGTTTTATAAATAAATCTGTAAAGCTCTTACCTTATTGGCAGTTTCAACGATTCCAGCATTTTACAAGCATTTACTAAATCTTCTGGTGACAGCAACTATTAAAACAGTAAAAAATATTTATTTACAGCTTGCATTTCAGGTGTACCATACAGTATCAAAACAAACAGTTTTAATAACTACAGCTATAAAATACACCAGGCTACACTTATCATTAATTTTCTTCCTTTCTATTGTGCAGTCTATTTTCTTGGCTTCTATGCCCCTTTCTGTTCCCTTATTATGTATTCCATAATAATAGTTCTTGCCCTGTTTATAGAAAGAATTGTTGCATTTTGTAAAAAAAAAAAAACCCAAATATTCACCATACTTTAGTGGGTTTTGTCCTTTAAGTTTTCCTTCCAGATAAGGATGGATTTTCCCTTTTGCATGGTATTATAAAAAGCAGCACACATCACCACAACTTGCAAAGGATACATAAACATTACACACAAGAAGGAGAAAGGAAAAACATAAAACCTCCCTAATTTTAATAAAGGGCTGATCACTTGTTGCTGTTAGACAGGTGGAACGAGCAATTGTGAGGGAACACTTTTACCCTTTTTCTTTAATTAGCTCATCACTGAAGAACATTTTCTAGGATACTTAACAAACGCAGTGTCTCACCTCTAACCCTCGCGCGCGATTCACCAGACAGTACACTTCTGTGAGTGACATGATCCCTCCTCGCTCCTGCGTGAAGCACAAGACAGGTAAGAGAAATGGCATTAGCCCAGCAAACACAGTATCTCTACTTGCATGTGACTGATTAAACAGGTAAAACAGAGGAACTAAACGACTGGCCTGAATGGAGGAAAATAAAGAGGTAAATTACTGTATCTTAAGCTAATAATTTAAAAATACAAAACAGTGACACTACAAAGATTGTGAGTTACTGTGATTTTAAAGTAGAGAATAAATGTATGAAACAGGAACAAGGAATTTCAATATATTAAATCTATCAATTAATCTGCCATTTTCACTTTTCAGACAAACTCATTTATCCATTCTGATCACAGCAGGCAGCATGTAGCTTTCACAAGAATACTGTAATTTGTATATATTTTAGTAGGAATATAGCCTTATAGGTTGCAACATGGAATCTAACTTTTTGGTGAGAATTCTGGAATCTGTAATAGCTTCAGTTAAATTAAACAAGGAGATATTACTAAAGGCAGGTAATCTACTTAGTAATTCTGTCCTATATTTGCAAAATACGTAAATTTTAAACAGTTTAAAGACTGATTACTTGTATTTTCAGTCAGTGTTGTTTCACTTTTAAAAAAGTTATGTTCTGCAGCAAAGGATGAAATGCAGAATGTTCAATAGAAGAAAAGAGCACTCTTACAATTTTCTAAATTTCATTGCTATTTTGCAAATAGAAAAGATTTTGCAAGCTTTCTGATTCATAAAGAGGATATATATTCCTCCCATAAACACTGAATATGAGGCTGTGCTGCTAAATCCAAGACTTTAAAAAGAGGCACAGCACTACAACCAAAACGCATTTACATCAAAATTCAGCAACACACAGAAAATACTGGTGCAAAATGAGGTACTTTACCTCTAATGGTGTCTGCAGCATTCCAGCTAGTTGCTTTGCCAGTTGCATGTGGTACTGTGTACCAGATCCGTATGTTTCCCTAGTAACTGGATTAGCTATACCCATACTCAGTAGATAGGACTTGAACCTAATAGTCTAAAGCAAACAAAGAAATAAATTTAAAAGTACATCAGCTAGTGAATGATTCTGGTCTTTTAAAGTCTTTGGTTTTATTACTATAAGGTCTTGGTGAATAAATCCTTCAATTTACTACCAATAAAGTCAATTACTAGCAAAGAGAAGGCAAGACAATACAAAATTTTTTTTGATTGACAGAGGTCAACAAATAGAAAAATTTATACAAAAGGAGTAAAATCTTTGTATTTAAAAAGTGTTAAAAGAAAAATTAACACTAAACAAGTCAATTTTATACAAAGTATAAGAGAATAAAACACAACCAATCAGCAAGTGGTTTTATTAACATTACATGTATTAAATGGATAGCTTTTTGCTTTTCATAGGAACATTTCTGTTAACTTTTAAAACAAAATTAATTTACCTCATCCTCAGTGATGTCACCTTGTTTTTCTTTAATCTTATTAGCTATTGACTTGGATAACTCCACCATTTCCTTAGCCTATCAAGAAAGACACATAGATATGTCAACTTTCAGCTCAAGAGAGAAAAACATGCTTGAAACTGAGAAAACAAACCTAAGTGTCCTTGGACAAGTTACATGCCATACATACATACATACCTTCTCCATTAGTTTGCTAAGATCCTCAAAAGCCTGAAGGGAAAAGCAGACAATGCTGATCAGTGTTCATGGATACGGGGAGCTGCCTTTGTACACCTATCCAAGCCATTCATAAGATCTGCTATCCCTTTAGGTTAGTATGTTACAATACGATACATCTTATACAATTTGTTAATACATCTATTTTATATCAGGTATTGTAACTAAAATAAACATAAACAACAAAGAATGGAGAATCAAACAATTGCACACTTTTCCTGTATGTGAACAGTAGTTCAATATGATTTATGAAGTCCACAATAGGAAGGAACAATGAGCTACTGAGTCCCAGAAAAGATTAAACTGTTGAAGTTTATTATGCTTTCCTATAAGCTGGGGGAAGGTTTCTTGGTGGTGATGGCAGGTGTTCTTCCAAGAGTTAACTCTCACTCAAGGAGATCTATTGTTTCTGGTCAGCAGCAAGTCAGCTGTCCCCTGGACAATTTTACTATAATCAGTAGATGTTACTAACTTAGTAAGAAACAGTCATTTCAAGTGAGCAAGGAAGAGGGTGTATGCTTACACATGTATGCTTAGCTGAAGAGACAAAACCTCTGAACATGAGTGGCAACATCTCTTCATTTGAACATCACAGTGAACTGCTATGGTCTCAAAAACAACTATACAACAACACACAAAGGGTATTTTAAGGCTTAAATAAAACACACTTTAAAAATAACTGAAAGTATGCTGAAATTCAAAACTTCTAGTAATGTTAACTAACTACCATTAAAAAATTCATGTTAAAAAAAAAAAAAAAAAAAAAAAAAAACAAAAACCCACAATTATAG
>VXBX01002674.1:276965-289050 GCA_013400415.1 Scytalopus superciliaris | reverse complement strand
AAAAAAAAAAAAAAAGACTAACAGCTCAATTCATGTACCTATATTAAAAAGCAACTCTCTTTTCTCCCATCCTCATCAACACACATTCAGCCTCCCCACTTGCTTCTCTCAAATACATGACAACATGTCCAGGTGGTCAACCTTTTCAAACAACCTTTTTTTTAAACAACTGGTGTGAGAAAAATTCCTGAACCTTGTCAGCTAAAGTTTGCCTGACAACAGCATCGAGCCCTCCAGCCACAAGTAAAGAAGGTTGTTCACTTAGAGTATGACAAATGACTATAGATGTATCTTGCCTACAGCTTCTAGTCACTGCTTCAATGTGATGCCTGGCTTATTCTGACCAGTCACCCACTAGAAAGACACAGTTTAGCAGTATTTTTGCAGGAAGACCCAATTGTTCCCATCTACATTTAGGTGCCTTACTTAGCAGCTTATTGGTCTGAGATTCAACATGCAAGGAAGAAAAGGAGATTCCTCTAGGAAGGGACTGGGTTTGCTCTTCATCTGAACACTTCCTAATGGTGCCAGTGTTTCTCCACTGACTGGAGAAGTTTAGCCTCTTGGTACCTAAGTTAGATGTTCAAAACTAAGTGGGACAATCCTAGGTCCAAGGGGAGAAAAGAAAATACACCACCATATAACAATAATTTACCACTATGAGAATATTTCTTCTCACTCCCTAATATCCCAAATTCAATAATTTACAATAGATTTCCCAATCTCTAGCATAAATCACTGTCTTTCTACTGTACTTGTAAATGGTATCAACAATATGTTTTCTACCAAGACTTTTCCCAGCTTATTTCTAATCTCTATACCTGCATAAACACCACTGATCAAAAGAACCCTTGATTTAGCTAAATAAACAGCATGCTGTGCCTAACTCCTCCTCTGCCTGACTCACCAAGGGCAGGCCTGGAAACAAAGGGGAATGTGCACACACCTAACAGGAACTTCCTCAGATAAACAAAAGGCTAAAGAACTGGATTCTTATCAGCACTGAACAGCAGATGCAGGAAGTCTTTTCCTGGAAGCCAGGGCACCATTTTTTAAATTAAGTCATTTTTAACATTTAAAGCTGGAGAAAGGCAGGATTTTACAAGTCATGGTTTTCCTCTGTTCATACAACATGTATAAATGGATTTCTTTTACTCTCTGACAGAGCTACTAAAGGAAAAAATAAGCAGACAATACCTTTTGAACTATATACACATGCATGTAACCACAATACCTTTTGAACTACACAAAACTTCATTCATTACATTCCTCACAAACAGAAAGCAAAAGAGTTTAATGTTATTAGTATCTGAAACAGCATATTGTCTGCAAAGGTACTATAATTTTCTTATGTATTAGAGCAGGGAATGCCTTTTTTCTCATGGCACACTGAATCCCATAAAGCTTTGCCACAAGAACAAATCTGTTGCATGTAGTTTATGAGTACTTCTGTATTAATCTCTACTACCAAGACAGAATCAGACTATTTTTGATGATATTGCTCTGAAGTATACATGAAGAAATTAAATGCCTCTGTTGTCAGTCAGTACTGATTTTGGAATTCAACTATTGTGCTGTTTCTTGGGAAAAGGATGGTCTCCATCTAGCCCAGGTATTTTGCAAATAAACTTACAACATCTTATCAATGCCTAGGCTGTAAATCATTTTGCTGCAATCATAAGCCTCAATCTAACATTTAAAAAACTAACTATTTATAAGATGAAAACCTAACTTCACCACAGTTATGTGCAGGCACTTGGATCAGCATATTCTTAATATATATTCTCAACTGAAACCAAAATTAATTAAAAAAACCCAAAGGAATCCCCCACAAAAAAAACAAAGTAGTCTCTTTCTGCAGGTGTCTGTGTTCTTCTTCCCCTGATGAGCAGACACTGAACTCAGATTTCTAATTCTACCAAAATTAATTTTATAAATACACACTGGTAGTTTCAAAAAACAATCCTCTTGAAAAGAACTGTTTAAATTAAGTGCCTTTACATATATTGACAAGCCAGTTAAAGAAAATAAGTAAATGTAAACTATACACTCAATCAATTGAGACTTCTCAACAAAAAAAAATAAAATAAATAAATACTCTCAGCTGCTTCTGCTCCTAAAAGAAAGTGTGAATGAATGCAAATGGTTCAGACAGGTGGCTGACCTTGAAACTTCAGAAGTACCTACCTCGGAAATGTTTTTGTCAGTCTCTTTTCTTTTTTCCTCTAATTTTCTTTCAATCCCTACAATTCCTACAGCCCGTATTCTTCCTGCCTAAAAAAAAAAAAGGAAAGACTCAAAAGAGGAAATGCTAAATTTTCTCATCTGCCTCACCATGAAAACTGGAGAACAGGAAATGTTCCTCCAAAGAGCAGATATAATTCATACAATATTTCATGCATTTCTTGACAGTATTTTTTAAACAAGTACAAAAAAATAAACAGTAAGTGTGAAACACATATGAATTTGCTGCACAGAATATGGTATTACTATATCAAAGCTACTAATATGAAGCCTGATCCAGACTGAGTATTCCCACTCATCTCAATTATAGCCTCCTGAGTGAACACCCAGACTAGAGCTGTGGAAATGCCTGAGTGTATCCAAACATGATTCCTTCCAGAAATCTAGCCTGAAGAAACACAGACATAGAAACACAATGCTAAGTGCAGTCTAATTCACCTTGCTGAGAAGTATCAGCATGGAGGTGATGGTGAAACTTTCATTAGATGCCAAATGTGTTTTAGAAAGGCTGGTACCCAAATTGCAGTGGTGCCAGCCCTCAAATCTCTGACTGCAAGGCTTAGCACTGGTGTTAATGAACTGCTATGCAAGGCTTAGCACTGGTGTTAATGAACTGCTATGACTTAAGAACAAGAAGTAAGGCATTTTCATTAGATTCTTCATGCAGGGTACAAGTTTTCCCGTTAGTCCAAATGCAATTGTGCTTACAGGTACTACATTTATCACGGCGTACACACAGGATTTGATATTGAACAATTTTTAGATCATTTTATTCCATTCATACAGTACTGCATGTTCATATATTTAACATATTCATATATAGAAACAACATCTACATGTTTATCAGTTTATAATCTAGAAGTATGTAGACAGATAAAGAAGGTAATCTAATATATGTCATTCTCCTTAGCAACAGTCCATTTAGAATACACATTTAAATCAAACATGTATAGGTTTCAAAGAGCTATATAAAAGTTACATATTTGACATGCAGCCACAAAAAAGACCCCAAAAATCAAAATTAGGACCAAAAATCTTCCAGTTTCACTAGATGTCTCATACTGAATAAAATTATATGCAAGTAGATACATACATAATTATGCAAATATGATGTATGTGTCTGACCAACTACTCAAGTCTAAACACACTCGAGAGAGACCATTGTGTTCTATTAGGTAAAAACTGCAAAGAAGAAACTAATTTATGCCAGTGAAGAAACAGGCAAAGTAAAGCTGAATTCCCACATGTGCCCATCGTGCTGGTTAGAGAGGCATGCCAAATGCAGTATATGGGGCAGCAAGAAGCTGAAACAAGAAATTACACACAGATTCTGCTCAGAAGTTCTGCACATACCTGTGTATCCTTGTTAACTTGCATGGCCTGACCAGTGGGCATGCTCTCCCATCTCCTTTGTGTGATTTCTTCTGATAATCGTCTATAGAACTGCAAACATTAAAAAGTGACACATTTCATAAACTGTGCAGAATACCTCTGGGTACTTTTTAGCATCTTGGTGGTAGATGAAATAAACCTCACTGTAAGACAAAACGCGGTAGCACCTACATAGCCACAATACAACATTCATTACCTGGAAAGTCTTTATGTCCAGTCTTCAAAAGTATACACATTAGAGGAGGAGCCATGTAGTTACTAATTAAACTCACACAAATACTTCTATTGTAAAATATTTCTTTCAGATATCCAGAATGTTCCAAAACATGCTAAAGTTAAAAATGTCAAGGTTTGCTCAAAGGCATGCTTTTAAAAGGAAGGAAAGTTGAACAATCCAATTACTATTGATATGTTAATTCAACAATATAAAAACAACTACACAGATCAATTACACTTGTTTATTGCTAATACCAGAAGGTGGCATTAGTTAATTACTTAACACTAACTGTATCCCACTGACCAACATCCAGAAAGAAAATCTATTCCATCCTTATGGTTGTTCAGGTTCACAGGAAAGCACTCTGAAGTCATAAAGAAAAGCTGGGGTGTAATTGATATACTAGGCAACCAGTCACTATAGTAAGTTTAATTTTCAGACACAACATTAACAGTAAAATAAAAGGTTATTATTAGCCAAGACATCTACACAACTATGCCTAAATCTACAGTCATCATAATCTTAAAACTGCTCACAAAGAAATGCGTCTGATCACGCACTTGCATTTATAAGACACTTCTAACTACTTTCAGTTGAAAATCAGATTTTCTGCAGTGAACAGGTACAGCTTTCTTCATTGTTCAAAGTTACAGTCCTCAATCTCTTCAAATTAGGATCTTACACTGTGAAATCTCTTGTCTTTTCAGGATGAACCTTGTTTTAAAAATATATTACAATTTTCTCAGAATGCTAAGAGCCTTTGAGATTTGGTGTAGGTAAAAAAGAAAATTTATAAAGCATAAAATGAAAGAAAGTTCTGAGGAAACAAAATGTGTTCAGCAATAAAATTAAAGAGATGATTAGAAGTAAGTTGTTTGATACCTGTTCAGTAAAAAGTTAGCTACAAAGAAACATCTTTTACTCTTAAACATTTAACAGATTTCAGAGGTGTCATTTCGGAAAATCCCATGTTCAGTTTGGCAGATTAAAAAAGGAAGTATAAGATTAAACTAAAACCACTAAAGTAAGGACAAAGCCTAATAATAGCTCTTGGCATTTTTTGAACTTTATTTGCATCATTTAACCAAAGTATTGAATAAGTAAGACTCCGTGTTTGTCTTCCAAAAAGGATGTATTGAAAAAGTTCCACCTCAAAAGTAAACATGGAAAGATCATGGAAAACTATCACTAGCACAGCAAGAGGAGAAAAGCATGACCAGAGATCTGATGTGCTTGCTTGCACAGTACAAAACTTACCTCAATCTGCCCATGTTCTTTGAAAGAAAGCTTGATGTAGGAATACTTGCTGCTTTGGAATGGACCAGGCTCTTTGTTTGAAGAAGCAGGATGAAGATGGACTACTATTTTGGCACTAAGAAAAAGGTAAAGGAAAAACAAGATACCTTTGTAATAGCTAAAAAAATTATTTCTACAATCAAAGTTAACTATTTCATCAAAATCTCTATTAACTTTATCTCACATAAGAACTAAAGTATATCAAATAATGCTTTACATTAGTCCATCAAAGTTTAAATATTTTGACTAAGCAGATCTTGCCTACAAACTGCAATAGCATCGAAAACAGCAATATCTCACCAATTTAAAAAATACCTACCATCAATTCTTAAGCAATAAATATAACATATTTTAAAATTTCAAGTAATAATTTCTGAAAAATCTGACTCTTATCATTTGATTTGGCAGTAGTTATTGCAAGTCAAAAGCCAAAAAACACTATCTTTGCCACAGGAAAACAAAAGGTTTCAATATTATGTTTAACCTATCCCACTTGCATATATCACTTATGAACACAGTATGTGAATTTGTCCAAAACCAACATTCAAACATAACATGCATGGAAATAACAATCTAAAATGACACCACCAAAACAAGCCTTCAGATAGCATTATTTTAGAAACATCAACAGACTGCTATCACAACATGACTGCAAGTCTGCCATTCTCATCTAATTTACAGATATTCTTTATATCGGTCCTTATTTACATGATTTCTCCAGCATTGGTGAATTACTGGATTTCTTCTGGATATCCTCAGCATGCCAATCTGACTGTGGGCTGCAAGCAGATGTCAACTACATATTTATTTATCCACTTAATATTTTTCCTCTTTTTTCTTGTGAAACTTAGAATCACAGATGCGTTTATGTTGGAAAAGACCTCTAAGATGATCAAGTCCAACTGTTAACCCAGCACTGCCAAGTCCACCACTAAACCATGTCCCAAAGCACCACATCTACACATCTTTTAAATACCTCCAGGGATGGTGAATCTACCACTTTCCCAGGCAGCCTGTTCCAATGCTTGGCATCCCTTTGGGTGAAGAAGTTTTTCCTAATATGCAATCCTACCCTCCCCCAACACAACTTGAGGCCACTTCCCCTTGTCCTGTTGCTTGTTACTTGAGAGTGATAAGGTCTCCCTGAGCCTCCATCCTCCATGCCAAACAACCCCAGCTCTCTCAGCTGCTCCCCATAGGACTTGTGCTCCAGACCCTCCACCAGCTCCATTGACCTTCTCTGAACACGCTCCAGCACCTCAATGTGTTTTTTGAAGTGAGGGGCTCAGAACTGAACACAGGATTTGAGGTGTGCCCTCACCACTGTCAAGTACAGGGAGATACTCACTGCCCTGATCCTGCTGGCCACTCTATTCCTGATACAGCCAGGATGCCACTGGCCTTCTTGGCCACCTGGGCACACTGCTGGCTTATACACTTCTTATACACATACCTACTGAATTAGTTATTCAGTTAGTGGAAACACTTGAGTTCCTTCTAACCATCACTAGCATTTCCATGCTCAAAAATCAATGATACAGTCATGAAAAGTCATGTAATATGGAATCTATCAAAGCTTCCATTCCTGAAGAGTTCTGTGGCACAAAGGACTAATACTAGCTTTCAAATTTAGATCTAGCTGTCATTTATGCTGTCATTTATGACTAATCAAATGAAAAATGGCATGCTAGAATATACACTTGTTTGTGACAAATCACATCAAACACTGGTTTGTCACGACTCTCTTACACATTTGACCATATATGAGGAAAGCAGGTCCTTGTGGCTGTCAATCTGGAAACTTAGACTGCAGATGGAACCTACCATGAATTAATATATAATACTGGCTACCTCCCATAACAAGCATCTGTGTAAAGCATCCATCTGAAAAGGACTATGATGACTGCCTTACCTTTTTCCTATCCCAGCTGCTTGCTCTTCAATAAATACAACCTGAGATAGAGGTACAGCAATGCAGCACTCCTGGAACAAACAAGATAAGCACAAGAGAAATTAAAGCTATATACTGACTATTCATTCTCTAAACCCAAGTGTTCTCTTTCCCCATTTCACAGACAGTACAGATTTCTACAGGTGCTGCCTGAGGCACTCTATATGAAATAAGATAGTAACAACAGAAACAATCTATTAAAGAGAAATATAGGTAGAAAAATAACACAAAATTGAAAGTGAGTTCTAGTTTAAAAAAAAACAAAACAACAAATTTAAGTATCATTGTGTCAACTATAAAAACCTCAAGTAGATTCACAAATGGACTACGATCTAAAGATCTGTTACATTTCCAAGTTCAAAATTTAGACACTAGAGTTTCCACACTACTGCAGCTTCTCCCTGTAGGTGCACAATAGTCTTAGGTTCTTAACTTTCTTGCACCTATTTCACTTTGGGAGCTAAAACAATATCCAAAACCAGCAGTCTTTTAAATGTTGAATGTCTAAAAAACTAGACTACTGTCTGAGTGCAATAAGAATTTTTCCATCTATCCTACACTGAAGAACTGAATCCAGCAGTTGTTGTATCTCAAGACACAGGTATTGCACTGTGCTTTAGACAAAACAAAGAAGAGCGAGAAACAAGACTGTGTCCATTTATTGCAGACTAACCTACCCCAGGCTAAACTCTTTCTATATGCATTTGAGACAAAAATGGCTAAGGGAATGATTCAAAGCATCTAATTAGGTGCTTGGTCTTGTTTTGGTGAATATCCTTTGGTGAACATCATCTTCCACACAATAGCTTGGTGCTTGACACACTCACACAGAATAAAGGAAACACAGGTTGCATTCCCTCTTTGGACCTCTCTCTCCCACCTGCCGTGAGGGTGTGCCTAACACCAGTTTACAATGGACACTGCTACAGAGCCCTCTCAATCCCTACTACCAAAATTGTTCCTCTTTGCATGGAATAATTAAATAACCATTAAATTGAAGATCAGGGAAGTGTACATGCAGGAACTCCAACTAATAAGTAAATCTCCTACTGGGAAAATACATGGGTTGTACTTCCTGTTCTAAAAACTCTTCATGCACGCTATCTAGATTCTTCTATGGCTCTAGTTTCTACGCCATTACGTAGAACAGTTACTGTTTGTAAAACACCCACAAAGTTCTGGGCACTTTAAAGATATACAATAGGATACTTGTGTTAAAAAAATGGTTTGAAAATAACAAGAGTTCAACTATATATAGTATGTACACTGGCAAAATGATTGATTCATTTAGTTCACAGCTAGAAAGTTATGAACTCATTTTAAGTACAAGGGCTTAGAATGACTCCTTCCTCATGAGAGAAGCTAGAGGAAGGAACACAAAAATAGAAATGAGTTAAAAATGCTGTGTGCTTATTTGGATTTTTTTCCTAAAGTCTCACGCTCACATTATTCATGATTTTATCATTTAAAACATTGTACAAAACATATCTAAAAATAAACTTTAGAGAATTAATCTTATTTTTTTTTGAATTACTGTATTTTCTATCCTGTTCAGCTTAGCTTCAGCTGGTATGTAAAAACAGCAGCTGTAAAACACAGAAAGTTTGCTATGTTCACTTAAGGGCAAGTGCCCCATTTATTACTAAAGTTTGTTGACACATAAAAGGGGACTCTCTATTCTAGGTAAGCTAGCTAAGGTTTCTAAGTCTGATGTTACACCACAGCTGAGCTTAGGCAACAACTCACCTTGAAAATAAAAGGGCACTGTGCTTCCCATGTTTCAGTCTCAGGAGTTAAAAAATGAATCAGCTTTATTTACCACATGAACAAAGTTAATTACACATCCATAATCAGAACTGGGTAACTTCTGCCAATCTTCAGGCCATGTTTCTGCCCCTTCTGTTAAACAAGCCTGGAGCTTGTCAGAATCTTTGCTGCTGTAAATTAGTTAAAATAAAATTATTTTTTTCTTATTCCCCAAGGTTCCCCACTGCTGAGTTAGCAAACTCAATGATCTTGGGAGAGTACAGGAAATCATCTGTCCTAAGACAGAGGGAGAAGTTGGGGAAAAGACATAAAAGTCATCCTTCTGTTGGAGAGAATAGAGATATGGTCAGTTCTAGGACCTGCTGAAGCCATAATGCCTAATGTTACTCCAAGCAAACATAAAGTCCGAGTGAGAAGATTAGAAGCAGTGCATGTTGCAGTACATGGTCACCTCTCAAAACAAGATATTGATGAAGAAATAAGAAGTGATTAACACATAGTTTAGCACAAATAAATCAGCTCATGCTGCCTGTGCAAAAAGCATAGCTAATTTATACAGAACAGCTCAGTCTGGACAATCAAATCCAGACCTGCACAACAGTCACCCCACCCTGGGCAACAGCTCTTAAAACATTTTGAAAAATTTGTACTGAAAATACTTCTGCTATTCCTGCAAACAACCCCTAGAGAAAAAAAACATTGTTTTGACAAATTAAGAACACTCATGGTGACATCACCTTCAGAAGGCTCTTAGTAGCTCCCTGCTTTGGAGCAAGGATGTGATGCTTGGTAGAGACCAGCCTTTGGTTTTGAGACATGCTTACATTACCCTCGCACAAAACTAGCCCAGTGGAATGTAATTCGCCTTTGAAAAGCTGTGATCTAAACTTGCTCTGCCTAAACTTTGGCTTCCAGGGCTAAATTTCTAAATTATTGTGTCCAAAACAAGCATAATCCAACCTGGTCTGAGGACAACAACTGCTCCTTCAATTGCACTTGTAGTGTGGTGCATGCTGTCAGTCTATGTTTAGAGCTTTCTGTGTGTTTGCAGTTTTTCTTACCCACTTCCAGCCTGCAGTGTCAGGTTGATGACACAAAGCATTCAGCAGCAATATAACCATACTGTAATTCTGGTAGTGCCACTTAACCTCTTGCTAACTGTCCATAGAAATACAGACAAATGTTCTGGCTTACTGAAGGGATGGTTCAGTGCAGGAACAGGCAGCTGGGAGGGCCAGACCTGTGCAAAATAATACTGCCACCAAACACATCCTACTATCAAAACATGGTCTAGGCCTATGTGGTGGGAGCAGAAGACAAGGAAACTTGGACTAAAACCAATGAGGAAGAAAAGCTCTTCCTAGACAAGGAGGATGGCAGAGAACTTCTCCATTGTGATTTGCCTGACACGTTCAACTTCAGTTTCAATACCAATGGTTTTTTAGTGCATGATACCAGGCTCTTTTCTCCTCTATTTCTGTGCCATAGAAAAGAAAAGCTTCTAAGATTCATTCCCATCCCTCCTCATCTCTGCATTATTTTATTAAAGTAGAACCGGCTAAAGAACTTTCTTCTACATAATTTTCTTTCCACTGTGAGCCAAAAAATGGACTACACTTGTAAAACAAAACAAAGGAAGGAAAAATCTTCTCTCTGTGTGCAGTCTTTTCATTGCAAGCTACTTGTTGTTTATTATGGACTTTACAGCTGAACTACATACAGGAGACAAAAGTGGACTTACATGATTCTTTTGATCCCTCCAGATCAGTCTGTGTGTGCTAAGCAGTAAAACTCCACTACCAAATTTCACCTAAACCAGAAAAACAAAACAGATGAGCAACAAATTAACTAGTAAGTTGAATAAATACTGATCTTGGAAACATTACACCTAATGGACATAGCAGTCAGATTCAACAAACCAATATTTTGAGAACACTCCCTTTTTTTTCAGAAAACAAAATACATGAAGTTTAGGAAACAATGGAGAAAACTAGTATAAAGGGATTAGATGGATATACACAAACTTCCTTTTTCATGGGTATAAACTTTCCAGCCCCCGGAAATCCTGAGGGATCCTCCCTCCATATATTGTGCAAGATATTCCTTCTGTTTTAAACGTGCTTTAAACAGGGCTTTGAAACACTGTTTGTTAACAAAGAAAGTAGAAGTCATGCAAAAAAAGTAAAGCAACCTAATAAGTACTACTACACAGAGTTTGAAATCTTCCATTCTATCACATAGGAGTTGTAAAATCTGAGGCACACTTTCATAGCTTTCTATGAGGGCATGCAGCTACTGTGGTGTGGAAAAATGGGGAGGTCAAGAGTCAGTCCAGCAGTAAAATGAAGGAATAAGCAGGCTGGCTCAGACACGAGTGGAGGGTCAGCACCCTTGATGACCAGGGCTCAAGTGCATTTTACAGCTACCAGGACGACTCCAGCGTGAATTGTGCGTGATACCCAGGCCATGACTCCAAAGGCAGAGCACAGGTTGCCGTGTGGGGTAACAAGGGGCGGGCTCGGCCCCGACACAGCAGTGACAGCCCGAGCAGTGGACAGCGCTCCGTGACAGCGACCTGGGCTCCCAGCCCGCCCTCCGTGTGGCACACACAGTCCAAGGCCCTCCTCACAGAACCAATTAGGGTGGAAAAGCCCTCTGAGATTATCGAGTTCAACCTATGACCCCAAACCACCATGTCAGCTAGACCATGGCACTAAATGCTAGGCTTTCCTTAAACACCTCGAGGGACAGTGGCTCTACCACTATTCCAATATTTAATCACCCTTTCTGTGAAGAAATTCCTCCTACTGTCCAACCTAAACCTCCCTGGCGCAGCTTAAGACTATGTCCTCTTGTCTGGGAGAGGAGACTGCCCCCCACCTCGCTTCAGGCAGCTGTAGAGAGACAAGGCCGCCCCCTTCAGCCTCCTCTTCCCCGGGCTAAACACCCCCAGCTCCCTCGGCTGCTCCTCAGGGAGCTCCAGACCCTTCTCCGGCACCTCAGTGTCTCTGCTGAACAGCGGGGCCCAGCACGGGACACAGCACCGGAGAAGCGGCCTGTTCCTGACACGGGCCAGGATGCCATTGCCACCTGGGCACGCTGCTGGCTCACGGCCAGCCGGCTGTCGCCCAGCACAGCCCCTCGGAACCTGGAACTCCGCCCTAACAATCTCCTCTCAGAGACAAGCCCCTCCGGCCCCCGGCGCAAAACATCCTCCC
>VXBX01002674.1:219415-276733 GCA_013400415.1 Scytalopus superciliaris | reverse complement strand
GCCGGGCGTTAGCGGTGGGAGCGGGGGGCCGTTCGCCCTGCCCGGGAAGCGGGAGGAGAGGGGAGGCTGTTCACGGGAGCTGCGTCTGTGAAGCAGAAGGTGCTGTAGGGCTCTGGGGCGCTGGCTGCTGTGCGGCACCTCTCGGCAGGCGCATCTGCGGTAGCCTCTGCAGAAGCGGGCCGTGTACATGGGCTTTTGTAAGCTTTGGCCAACGACTCTGTTGAGGGTCTGGAGCACAGGTCCCCTGAGGAGCTGCTGAGGGTTGTTTAGGCTGGGTTTGTCCTGCCTGGGTTTCTCCTGCCTTCAGGAGGGTCGGGGGGAGCCGTATCACTCTCTACAGCTATCTGAATGGAGGTTGTAGCCAGACGAGGGCCGGTCTCGTCTCCCAGGCAACCACGGACAGGTGTGCTAACCAGCTCAGGCTGTGCCACGGGAGGCTGGACACCAGGAGGAATTTCTTCCCAGAAAGGGTGACTAGACAACGGAATGGACTGCCCAGGGAGCTGAAGGAGGCACCGCCCCTGGAGGGACAGTGACAGCTGTCTTAGGACCTATTCCGGATCACTCTGTGCTTTTATTAACAACTCTGTTAGTCCAGCATTTGCACAGATGCCCAGGTGACAGAGAAGCAAATTATTTTACAGATGGTTAGTTGGGTTCACGTGCATGGTGGTTTTCATCAGTGCTATACTTGCTACTGCCACAAATTAAAAATGTGCTTGCTGAACCAAAAGTAAATATGTGAGATACTGGATGGGTATTCAGAACATAAGTGAGCCTGACTACTTCCCATCACAAAATTGTGTTTCTTTTAGCTTAATACAGCAAAACAACTATGTTGTGGGGCCGTGAAATTACATTCCAGCACCCCCTGAATATAGCCTTTCTCAAATAAATGTGTAAGACATTGCGATGTGAATATTAAGCTAAAAGCTTTCCTAATCCATGTCTATACTGTATAATGTCTTGATGAATCAAAGTTTGCTATTACCATTTTAACTGAAAGCATAATAAGTCTGTAATTTTTAAAACTCACTAGAACAAAGGCGACAAAAAGTTGAAGAATATCTATCAAGAAAGAAGACTTTTTCTGGTGTGCCCATTCAAGAAAACCAGACATCAATCAGGTAGTATTTCTGCTATGGCTTTTTATTCACTAATGTATCTTCATTTTCATCTCAGCTGGCTTCCATCAGATCATCTGATGCAAAAATACCAATTGTAAACTGGAATGTTCATTTTCAGTCACATGAAGTAGGGCTACGCATTTCATATAATGCATCACAAAGCGTCTGAGGAAGAACTCGTATTTGTAACTTTAAACTGAGATGTTTTTCTTCTGAGCTGTCAATACATTTTCATAGTTGCTAGGAGACAATACTGGTCTTGGTGGTTTTGTAACTCACTGGGTAGTCTGATGCCAACTCTGGTGCCTGATTGAAGGTTTTGGAACCTGTCAGTGTGGTAGGAACTATGACTCCTTGTTTAGACTTGCCTCAAATGGCCTGGGCTCTGATGATTGCTATAGCTGAGCTTTGACTCCTTGTGCTAGTCTCCCTTCCCCCTCACTTGCACCATTTAGAAACTTAAACTTCTGTAACAAATGTATCGGGCCAGACAAGTAGGTACTCATCCTTAAACATGAGAATGACACCTGCAGTCAATTCCAATCTGTTAGCCAGCTCCTCATGGTGTAAGAAGGGATGTTTTGCAGCCTAGGCCCTGATCAGTGATTGCTTAACCATTTGTTTTTGCTGGAGGAATAGTATAAGCTATAAAGAAATGATTCAGTGTGAGTTCAGCCTTCAGACTGCCAACTGGACCATGTGAACATCCTCTAAAAATACATATTTTTTTTTTGGCATGATTTAAGTTGCCTTTTTTTTTTTTTCTTTAAGCAGCAGCAGAACTAGGAGAGCAACTAGCAGTAAACTGCAAGACAACTTACAGCTCTCAACATCTCTGAAGCCAGAAATGGTGAGTTTTTGACTGATATTTAAATACTGATATTACTCTGTTCCAGAGGGTACAACATTCCACTTACTCATATTTATATTAAATGACTTCCAGAGCATGAGAAGTTTTCAGGCGCAGAGGTGTCATTTGTTAAAATTTTAATCAGAACCTGTTTATTATATACTTTTTGCAAAGTTGTCACATTACAGTATGTAATAGGTTGTATTGATATTCAATTTGTACCTGATGGGGGAGGGGGTTAAAGAGGATAACATTGTTGATGAAATGATGCTTAAATTTTAACACGTTTTCTTAAGAATCTCAGAATTTTTTTTATATAGTTTTCAATCTTCAGGGAAGTAATTTAAAATTTGAGTAAGGTCTTCTGTCAGAGAAGTCTTCTATTTGTACACTGTTACTTGGAAGAAAAACAAGTTGTTAATAAAACTGTTGAGTGTGTGTGTTTTTTTCAGTTGTGTACTGGCAGATCTAATGTAATCAAAAGTCGATGCCAATACCTAATCAGAATTTAAGGACGTGTGTTCCCTATGTAATTTCATGTCACTTCTCTGAAATTAAGATTCAAATGGTTGTGCTGCTTAGAAATAGCAAAATAGAGATTCTTCTCCAGACCTGTTCCGAGAGAAAGGTGGGAAAAAATGGACACAAGACCTGGTGTGTGTTAGACAGTTTTGAGTTTGGGTTCATGATTTGGGACATGGAGTTATTTGAGGAGGAAAACAAAAACCTTGAAACTTCAAAACAGAATGTTGAGGGGGGAAAATTCCAAAAATGAGAACAAAGATGTTTTTTTAGAAATTTCCTGAAGAGATTTTTTTTTTTTGTATAAGTGTCTCATATGATCTAAAAGTTGAGTTACACTACATAGCTTCCTGCAATAACAACCCTCATACTCAAGCTGTAGTTAAAGGTCAAATCTAACTTCTAAGCCTGAATGACAGATGAGGAAATGAGATGCAGTGTAGTTACCTTACACTTCAAGAGCATCTTCCTTAAAGAAGAGTATCAGCCTCTGCAAAGTTCCATGTGTCATTCACATATTTTTTTCCTGCCTTTAGATATTTCATTCTTTCAAAAGCTGCTGCTTGGACAATGCTGAATTAGTTGCTGTAGAGCATCTTCTTCAGAGGAAAAGACTAGATCCCACTTCTCACAGGGGGTTGTGCTAAGAACATGTGGCTGAAAGTTTCAGGGAGTAGTAAAGCCATATGAAACTGACATAATTATTCTTAACTTAAAGCATCCTATAGTCAGTAATAAGAAAAATTCTCCTTCTTCTGGCAATGTCTCCTAGTGCCCTAACTAAAGGCTTTACTCACTTCCTTGTGTTAGTAGACTATCCACACTAAGTGGGCGAATGGTCATGCCATTAAGTGATGAGATAGGTAGAGATACTGCTTTTGACTACATATAGCCTAAAGCGAGTTTCTACTTTACAACTCTTCTTAGAAGGTAATTTTGGCAGTGAAAAGCCAGCAGTTGCTTTGAGAGTTTTGTTTCTTACTTCCAAGGCAGAATTTAAGCAATTTTTGTTTACTTTTTTAATGTGAATTCTGCAATAATAGTTGACAAATATTCTACTCAGTATTTACACACTACTTCTGTAGGTACTTTTTATTGCATTTACCTTTAATCACTTTAGTACTATAAATTAGCAGAAGACACTTTAGAAACAAGTAAGGTGCAGCATGAATGTACTTCTAACATTTCTGTGGATTTGCATTTGATTTTAGGAAAATAAAGAGAATGATGATAAACTGTCATGGGACAAATCAAGTGTTAGCTCAGAAAAAAATGCTACTTTAAACTCTTCCACAATCCCACTGACGAGTTACGTATCAGGGACAAACTGGAGTCTTGATGGTCAAGCTTCAAAGGCCGAAGATACTGAAATAAAATCTCAGCATATGTCACTTAGTAAGGCCTTCCTGGAAATAAAAAGAGTAAGAGAGAAGCAAATGATTGCAGAAAAACAAAATGTGAGTGCCAATCTACCAAAGAAACTAGCGCTTGGAAAATATCGTGGCAGAGTTATCCCATCCAAGATAAATTCCTTCCGAAAAGCAGTAAAAACTGAAGGGGAAAAATGCTCATTGCCAGACAAGAAGCTTCTTCCTTCTGCCACCAAACAAGCAGCAAGTTCTTTGTCCACAAAAAGCTGTAGTGCATTTCTGAAGACCATCAAAGTCACAAACAACCCTAAGCCTGTAAAATCAAATGGTGTCCTGCCATTTCACAGCAAACTACCTGAAAAAGCTGCTATTAACTCACAGTCTGGTCTGAAGAAACAGCAACTGACATGTGCTGCAGCACCAAAGAAGGTAACCGTCCAAAAACTGGTTGGTGGAAAGAGACCACAGCCACCAAAAGCTGCTTCTAACAATCCTGACCACAGGGTGCAAGGTGTGAAGAAATGTGCAGATTTTTGTGAAGGTGCAAGACCCGAAGCTCCAGCAAAACCAGTTTCTGTTGTTCCTGGTACAAAACCGGGGCAGAATTCTAAAACTAATGACAACAGAAAATCTATTCTGCCAAAAGAGACAGCACAAGAGAGAAGGTAAATGTATTACTCTCATGGCTTGATCTTGTATGTTATTTACCTTATTTCCAAGAATATATAGTTTGATCCATTTCTTTCTGTAGGTACACCAAAAAAAAAAAACCAAACGAGTGTCTAAACTTGATCCCCAAGGGCAGCAGACTAAAACTGTAAACTGAATACTGAGAAATCAGGATTCAGACTAATTGCAGCAACTCTCCAAGCTTACAGTTTGAAATAGATATTAGAAAGCAGTTAGAAAATAGATGTTGCTAGAGCTGTTTTTTAGGCTAAGTGTTGTGACAGCCTTAAGCAGGACAGATAATCCTGTAAGTGAATTTCACATGCATGTCACAGTTTACAGAAAATAGGATGACTGAGGCAAGATGCATGTACAATGAGCAACTTTACATACTGAAGAAGGGCACTTGTCAAATCTTTCAGTTTTCAGTTGAGACAATGGGGGATGGAAGATGATTCATAATCTAAAATTTATTTAATAATCTTGATACAGTTCCTTGTGGAAAGTCACAGCTACTAAAAACTGATGGTCTAGGAGGATGGGGTTGAAATGAAATATTAAAACTGAATCATACTTCACATCAGTTTCAGATTTTAAAAACTGATAGGGTTGTTCTGGGCTACTCTCTGAGTTTTGTGACTTAAGAGATTGTTTCTAGTTTTCTGGCTTGAAGTGCATTTAGGGGGAAAAAAAGGTGATACAGAAGAATAATTCAGAAGCATTTTTTTCACCTTCTCTTGAAAACAAGTGTCTGCAACCTAAGTCTCTTGTTGCTGCTGGAAAGTAAGATGGTAAAGTGTTCTGACCTGACAGACAGTGATATGCACAGTTCTGAAATTTCCATGCAGATCTGAATGGCAGCTATATTCTTTTTGGCATTAAAGGGAAAAGAGTTGAACCATCCAGAAAGAATATTTTCGTGTGACTTACCCTAGTTAGTGTCAGTCAATGTCAAAAATTCAGCTAATAATATTCCTAAATGCAGAGCTCGCCTGAATGAATGGAGGGCATCTAGAGGAAAAGTGATGAGACGACCTCCTACATATGCACTTCTGGGATCCCAGTCTAAAAGTGAAGAACAAGAATTCTCTTCTGCTGCTGCTTTAGAGCAGAGTGAAAAGGTCAACAAGACTCTCAGTGAATGCCTGCAGTTAACCGAACAGGTATTTGGACTCTTGCCTGCTGAGTTCTGATCACCACAAGATGCAAGTCCTATGGGTGTGCTAGACTCGCGTGAATCAGCTGCAGGGGACTAATTGCTCCCCAAGTTAAGCAATACCATAGCTTTTGCCAGCACCCAAAGAAATTAAGCTTTACTCATTTACTGAGCTACCAAATAAAAATAGGCAATAATGGTAATAATACTAGAGCTATAATAGTAGAAGAGCTGAAATATAATGGGAATAGCTAGAAGGAATTAATCTTAAACAAGTTTGTATTTGCAGAAACTTGTCTGTACTTCTGAAAAAGTCTGTTTCAAGTAGTTCTGAACATGTCTATACATTCTACTATCCTTTCTACTTACAATACTATATAAATAATTTTCATTTGGAAGAACAGGTGAATAACAATTCTTCTGCCAAAGAAAGACAAAAAATGTTTTCTAGTTCGAAACCAGCTAAACTACAGCACTTCAAAGTGTTAACTGCATTTAAGTTTCTGCTTTTGTGTTGACTTTAGGGATGTCAAGGTGATGAAGTACGTGCCATGCTGGAAGATCTGATGCAGAACATTCCTGGGGTTAAAAAGCTTACAAAATATTGGATCTGCTGTATGCGTCTTGAACAGATGGGCCCTCTTGAAAAGCTTCTTGCTGTCTATGAGGCGGCTATTTTGGCTGGAGCAAGGGTGAGCAGCTTTTCTGAAAGTTTGAGATGAACCATTAGTAGGGCATGGGAGTATGATATGTAAAATACAACTGTTTCTGATTTTATTAAATCCTTTTAGAGTAGAAGCAGAGTCATGTGACCTACTTGAACATTTAAAAATAATGGATTTGGTTTGCTCTGTAGCCATGTAGATAATACTTTGAAGAAGAAAGGTTTAGGATCATCGAATTACCATATGATGCTCTGCCTAGAAGGAATTAGGGATTGAGACTTCTAGTATGACTAAAAACCCAGAATATAACTTAATTTTACACTTACTGATGGACTTTACTTCTGTGCTTTAATATAAGGAAGATTGCAGGGCATCAAATATAGCTTTAATGCACTAAATGTAGGAAATACAGGATTTTCTTGTTTTCTGACTTACACCTGAATAGCATTAAGTAAAGGGTTTGTAAGATGAACATCTTTTGTGGTCTGTACCATTTTCCCTGTAACTGTTATTATCAACTAAATAAGCTGAAATGATTATTTTCTGAATTGGTTTTCTAAAGCAGTACAACTTTTTTTTCAGCCTAAGGAGGAACTACGACACACACTAATAGACACTATGAAAAATAATGAAAGTTTTTTTAAGTCTGAGAATGGTAAGTCTGAGTACTTTATTCTAGTTAAATGTGTGACTTAACAGGCAACACAAGCTATTTGTGTTGATATTAAATTTTATTTAATGGAAAATTTTCTGTGATCATTTTGTACTCAATTGTCTTTGAAAACAATCTTGCCTAAACAAATATTTTTCAATAGTGGGCACGTTAAAATGATTGGAGATGCTCTTATATTCAAAGTTTTGAGTTAAGGTTTGTCAAAGCTCTTTCAGCCTGATAATCAAAGAATAAATAAAAATATTCTTATGAGCTAAAATTCAGGGCCTCTTTGATACGACCTTCTTCACTGCCAGAACCATGGTTGTGTTTTGTCATAGTGTCAGTTAAAGGTTGTAAGTATTCTAATTTTGGAAGTAAAGTAGCCATAAATATTCCCATTCAATATAACATAACTTGACAGGTATTTGGACCCGGAAACTGACAGAAATATTTGTTCAGAGCTGCTGCACTTTGAAAGGAAGAGAATGACTTCTCAGGATGTGTACTGAGTCTGAGTTTTCAGGTTGCATGTTCTCGAAAGTGACTAAAATTATTAGTAGCTTATGTTGTTTGTCATCAGTCAAATTCAACACAATTAACTTTCATTCTCTTGTAAAGCTCTAAGATTTCAGGGATCTCTAAAATGTTCTCTTTAGTTGTAACTAATCACAACTGTGCTTTCTTCTATATTTTATTTATAGGGGTAACTGTGACAGAAGCTCATGTAAGTGACTTAGTGGAAGTCAGCAAAGAACTAAATTCATCTGTAGAGCCAGTTCAGGAAACCTTCAAGGATTCCTGCTCTGATGACATCCAAAAAGCAGAGAGTGGTAACAAGAAGGCAGAGCCAAGCAGCAAAGCTATCAAAAAAGAAGAAACAGAGTTAGACTTAAAACCAAAAGAAGAGATTGTGCCAAAAAAGAATAAAAAGCGCAAAGCTAAAGAACATGCAAAAAAAAAAGGAAAATGTGAAACAAAACAGAATGAGGATGGGATAAAAGATACAGCCCAAGCATTTAGTTCTCCTGAGAAGGGTAATGACACATCTTGTTCAATGAGGTACAATCCTCCTACCACACCATCCTTGGAAAGGTAAGATTACTTCAGGTAACTATGGAAAGTCTGCAGTTTCTGAAGAAACAATAATTGTTTGTGTCCTGTTGAAACAGGGAGGCACTGCATTTGTCAACACCTAGTTAAAAGCTCTCAAGAACTTTTATTTTTAGAATTGCTTCCACTTCTTTCAGATAGAAGTATTTTTAAAAAAGCTCCTCTATTTACTCAAACTGTTTTGCTTTGTAAAACTACAGAGTAAACAGACTTTTATGGCAGAGATGTAAATTCCAGGTTTGGGATGCCCTCTCATGCCCACATCACAGTAGCAGTTCTACACTGAGCTAGGTCTAGAGACAGCAGGTGTTTCCAGTCCTCCCCTTTTCAAATGTAGATGTGATTGTAGTTCATACAACACAGAAGTAGTGACCAAGATATAACTGTCCTGTAATGATTATCTTGAGGCAAAAACCTGGGTAGTAACCTTGGTACAGACCAGTTAATACTGAATTATTTTTTTTTTCACCACAAGGTTTCTTCTAAGATAGCAGACATAGGAAAGTTGTGCTCAGCTTTGACACTGATGAAGCTGGAGACCGGGCAGCTGTCCACTATCCCTCATAAGAGGAATAGGGAGAAATCTTCCTTTGGGAGCTATTTTCAGGAGGTTCTCTGTATAAAAATATTTTGCCACAGAAAAGAATTGCATATCTGGTTCCAACTATGTGAATGGGAAAGGGCCTGTTTCCTTTGGCAATGGGAAAGAGTTGAACAGGAATCAGAACTTGCTGTTTCTGCTAGATCCTACTGAGGTAACTTGTATGATGGTGTGCCTATGTTTAGTGATATTTTTTAAATTTTTTTTAAATTCTTTTTTTTCCTTTTTCAAAGCATGAAGACATCTCATGAAACAAATTACTCCAGTGCTAAAGATCTGACAATTGTAACCCCTTTGCGATACTCTCAGCGCATTCGGGAGAAGATGTGCAAGCTGTCTGACACTGGTAGAGATCAAGAGCTGTGTGTCTCTTCACTTGAACAGCTGGGAGAGTTGGAATCAAAAGCCACTGTATTTACCCATGAACAGAGCGATGCCTTCCAAGAAATAAGTGCTGAAATAGAGGAGTAAAAAGGAGTGTCACTGCTATATAGGGGTTAAATGTTTGATTCTTTTTAAGAAGAATTGAGGGGTACTTGTTTTTAGCAGCTTTGAGAAAGGAGCTATCTAAAATTCATGTGGATGTCTTAAGGTGAAATTTGACTGCCTGAGTCACTAAATAAATCTGCCTTTTCAAAATTGTAATAAATCTGTTTTGGCTTAGTACTACATTAACCATTGTCTTTGTGTTAAATATGTTTCATTAGAAATCAAATTAAGGACTAGGTATAAAGCTTTGTGTAAAGTAGTTCATTGTAGTATGTTGCTGCTATCTACTGTTTTCCTGTTGCAGTTTTCTAAGGAATTCATAGGAATCTTTTAGTTTAACAAAATAAAAAGTAATGTAGGCATTCTAATAGGGCAATGTCTAATACACCACCATCTTATTTTGAAAACTGAAGCCAGCTACTACTGTCTATGCTAAATTTAAGATGTTTTATATAGTTTTAGTGGCGTTTCAACAAAACATTTTAATCCTTTTGTAATCTCTTTAATTACTGAGATTGTTCATTATAAGTAACCTTAGACGAGGTCTGATACACTACGTACTACGTGACTGTTTTTGTGTTGGTTCGCATCAGTCTGTAATACAGTGGGTTTATTAAACTCAGCAACCGAGTCGCGTTTGATTCTTTGTTTATAGGCTTTACGCTCTAAGCTGTTCACTCTCCTGTAGAAGGGCAGCTGTTTAAGGCAGGACGGGAACTCTGCCCCCTCCGCCACACGCCGCGCCCTGAGCGGCAGCCGGCGCTGCGGGCGGGGCATTCCCTCCGCACCCTCCGCCCCCTTCCCGGCGTGGGCAGGCTCTGGAGTCAATGCCAGGGCCTTCCCCGAGCCCTTTCCCGAGCTCCTGCCCTGCCCCCACAGGTGAGTACCCGCAGGGGCGGGGGCCGGGCCGGGGCTGCCCCTCCCCGGGGAAAAGGAGCCCCCGGGCTGCTTTCCTCAAAGAACTCGTCAGCACATCAAAGCACAGTGTGTGCAGAGCATACGCTTAAAGGGGTGTTTGGATCGTGGGTAACCGGAATAGGAGCCACCAGCGTTTCGTAAAAAAAGGGGGAGCGGGTCACTGCTGGGTGTGAGATGCTTCAGGGGAGGCGTTTCTAGCGGAAAAGGGGAACGTGGGTGAGGTCCAGCAGCTGTGGGAGCTCTGGGGAGGTGTTGGGATCAAGCTCCATAGCAACTTCCTGTCCCGGACATGGCCTCAGGCATCCAGGGGAGGTTCAGGATGACATCAGGAGGGATTTATGCACGGAAGGAGTTGTTAAAGGCTGAAACAAGTCGCCCAGGGCGGTGGTGGAGTCTCCATCCCTGGAGGTGTTCAAGGAATAGATGAATGTGGCACTCAATGTCAGTCTGCTTGACGAGGTGGTGGTTGGTCTAAGGTTGGACTTGATCTCAGAGGCGTTCGCCAACTTTAGTAACTCTGTGATACAATTTAAATGCAGTCATAGGACAAGTGGGAATGATTCAGAACTGCACCAGGGGAGATTTACACTGGACTTTAGGAAGCATTTCTTTGCTTGAGAGGGTGGTCAAACGCTGGAACAGACTTCTGAGAGAGAACAGACTTCTGGTCAATGCCCCAAACCTGTCAGTGTTTTAGAGGTATTTGCACAATCAGCTTGTCAGTGTGATTTAACTCGTGGTCAGGCAGCTGGACTTAGATGGCCATTGTAGGTCCTTCCCAACTAAAAACTCTCTGTATCTTCCAGTTGTTGAAGTCTTTGCACAGTAACTTTTACCAGTTTGATCCTGCTTTTGCTGTTTTAGGTGGGAATTGTCCATGGAAGCCTGTTATTGTGCTTGTGAGTTTTCGTTAGCATAATGAAACCACCTGCAAGAGTGCAGGTAACAAAAGGAAGATGCAAAGGTGTAGGTCTATAACTTATATTTTCAAAGAGCTTTAGCATTTGAAATTAAACGCAGTGATGATGTTTTGAGTTGTACTTTCTGGAGGCCTCATTTTCAGTAATATTGTAGTAATAGTGCATAGAAGTATTATAGTAATGCTGAACAGTTGTAGGTACCCACATTTATCACTCATTCTCATTATTTTGTGAGTTTTTTTGAAGAGAAGTGTTGGGCCTGGGCTTACAAAGAATGGAAGAATACAAAGTGTTGAAAGTACTAGGAGAGGGATCCTTTGGCAGAGCTCTCCTAGTTCATCATAGAATCAGTGACCAGAAGTATGCAATGAAGGAAATAAGACTTCCCATGGTAAGTGTGACATGTATGGCACCCACCACTTAAAAAAAAGAAAATTAAAAGTTAGTAATTCTGAATGTATTTTTGAAGCACTGAACACTTGCTGTGAGTTTTGTGTATGAGACAGTGGCATGGTATGGTTACTAGGTAACCATGTCTGAGTTGATGTTGTTGGAACTAAGTAAATTAGGAAAATCTGATCTGATTCAGAAAGTGCATGGTTTTGTTTTGGGAAGTGCAGCACACAGGAGGACACTTACAATGAAACCCCTGTTCCCTGATGCCCTTGATTTCACTAGAATGCAGATTTCATCTGCAATGCCTAATGAGAAAATTGGCCTGATGTTATTGCTGGCAATCACTTATTTGGGTTACCTTCTCTGCATTTAGATAAGCAAAAAAATGCAAAATGGGAGACACGGGCTTTCTGGAGCCTGAGGCTCAGCTAATACCTGGGCACTTGGCCTTAAATTGGGTTCATGCTGTCTATCAGCTGTTCCAAAGTCAGTGTGTGCTGCTTTGTTACATAGTTCTATGCTTAAAATAGAAAAAGTCACCAACTGAATAAGAAAATCTCCTCTCAAATTAAAAAAACCCAAAAAAGTTTTCAGATAGTAATAAATCATGCATTTAAAAGATGGGGGTTTTAAGTTCCTAAATGACTTAAAATAACTGAAAAACAATTCTTAAAAATATTTTCTTTTTGGAAAGTGAGGTGCTTTGTGTGTATATGTGAAAATTTGTTATTGTGAAATTTACATAAGTTACTTATATTTTCAGTCTTCATCCGGTGTAGAGAACTCTAGGAAGGAAGCAGTTCTTTTGGCTAAAATGAAACATCCAAATATCGTTGCCTATAAAGAATCATTTGAAGGTAAATATAAACATTGAAATTTTTTAATTTGTTTCAAGTTGCATACTACTCAGCAATCAGGATTACTTCCTTTTTTTTCGTTTATAATACATGTTATAAATAAAATACCTGTTTATTGTAACATACACTACATAGCATGTAGTTGGAGCTTTATAGTAAAAAGTATTGTTTATAGTAAAAAACAGGACTTATTCTGCTAACAAAAATACTAATTATCCTTAAATTGCCTAAAATTTAGCTGATGGACATCTGTATATAGTGATGGAATATTGTGACGATGGAGATCTAATGCAAAAGATTAAACATCAAAGGGGAAATTTGTTCCCTGAAGATACGGTAAGAAAAGGCATTGTTTGGAACCAAAGGACCAGGAATCCTTTTTCATGTAAACTGAAGTGTGCTGCATAAACCAAATACAGAGATACAAACACCTTGTAAATGAAACAAAGGCACTTACAGTAGAATAGGAATGTTATTTCTTTTATAATTTCCAGCAGAAAAAGACAAGATTTGGAGTAAAAGCAATAAAAAAGAATTTGCTGCCTCTCTCTGGGAATTGTGTGGGTAGTGTGAAAAACAGAGTCAGGTTTGTATGCAATTGTAAGAATTTTACACAAACTTCAGACAGAATTTAAAGTACAGTAAGATGTACTGCAAATGAGAACTAAACAAACACTCTGACAAGATAAGCTAGTCTGGAGACTAAATGCTTGCATTTTATGTAGCAATTAAATGTTTAAAGCATTCAGCAGGCATTGACTCCTTTTATCACAGGCTATAAAATTGCTCAGGAGAATGTCAAAGGGACACTGTAGTGAATGAAAGCTACTTCCTGCCATGGTTAGAAGCATCACCTTAGTTAAAGTGAAAGGACCAGAAACCTCAACTAACTGAATATTTATATTTTCTATGCATCTTTGCATTGTTAAGAGTTTCTTTTGTACATAAAAAGGAACATATTTCCTTTTAGAAACTGTGTGTTATTTCCACATGGGTTTTGGTTTGGTTTTGTTGTTTGATGTTGGGGTTATTTGCTAATTTACTATGAAACTGTAATTAACTTGTGTGTAAAATGACCATGAGATAAAGTGCCATGTAGCAACTCCCTATCTTCATTATTTTTATGTATTATTAGAGCTTTCTAGATACGGGTAATAAACATTCTTTCTGCCATGTTAAAATATAAATTATCCTGAGTAACTCAGTCTTTCATACTGATTGGAGGCCATTATGTTAGAGTTACTTTTAACTCCCAAATATTCAGAACATGCTTTTGTTTTCCTATTTTTTTAAAATCTATTACTAATGTATTCATTATATACAGCATTGAGCTGTTAAACTCTTAATTACTCTTTTTCAGATCCTTCACTGGTTTGTGCAGATGTGCCTGGCTGTGAAGCACATTCATGATAAACGTGTGCTGCACAGGGATATAAAATCCAAGGTGAACAGTGCAAGTTTTATTGCCATTAGCAAACTCTTCTGCATGTAAAAGTTAAACTCCCTCTTTCATAATTTCCTGTGACTGCTAAGTTCTGTGTTTTTTATTTAGGCTTAAGAATATAATGGAAATGAAATTGTTGAGTGCATGGGATGATGTAATATTGCGGGTGTAACCAGCATCCAAGTACAAATATATCCTTCATATTCAAACTGCTGATAGCATCAATTGCTTGTGACAGGCTGCATATAATTTAAAACAATAACAGAAGTACAAAAAACTGTATGGATTATGCTGTTTTTAAATGCCTTGCCTCACTTTTTTTTTTAAACTCTTTTCTATCAGAAAGAGAGAAATTCAGAAGAAAGTGTGACCTTAGTGGTTTGAGTACAGCATCTAAATTGAGGCAATTTTAAGTTCTGGTTCTTCCTCTGCTAATGATGTTGGAGCTTTAAACCCATATAATTTTTCCATTTCCCTTGAAACGTGACATAATTCTTAGCTTTTTTTCTTTGGTAGACATAGTAGGAGAAACAAGTAAAAGGAAATACAAAGATAAAATACTAGAACAGATTGCTACTGCATTTTCTGTATACACAACCAGAAATGATTCCTAGGAGAATATTAAAGTATGCTAATCTATGCTCTTGAAATGCAGAACATCTTCCTCACTCAAAATGGAAAAGTGAAATTGGGAGATTTTGGATCTGCACGCCTTCTTGCACAGTATGTGGACATCTCCACTGACCTCAGTGGTGTCAAGTTTTATTTTACCATTGACAAATAGTAGAGTTGTTAAGTCCTTGCTTTCCACCTGACATTTCTTCTTTGTCATTTCAATAGTCCGATGTCATATGCTTGCACCTATGTGGGAACCCCTTATTATGTACCTCCAGAAATATGGGAAAGCATGCCTTACAACAACAAAAGGTACTTGTGTTTTCAGTGGTCAGAAATAACGCCTGACTGATGTAGGGGGTATTTTTTTTATTGCTGTTTCAGTCTGGCTTTGTGGCTTAGCTGTATTTGGTTTGGAGAAGATACCGAGCTGAAGTATACTTAGAAAAAGGTAGTTACAGTTTTTTTAAGATGAAAGTGCATAAATTCCTCTTTACTTAGGTAACTGAGAGCACAGTATCTTTAGTCTTAGAAGTTTGAAAACTGGTGTGCAGACCTCTCTATGGAAGAGTAAATATATACATAAAAACATATGCAAAAGTATATGCGTGTATATATATATGCACATACATATGTGTTTATGTCTTTTGCTGGTCTTAGTTTTTTTTGGCTGGTCATATATTTTAAGCTCTCCATATGAGTCCTAATGTAGGGATAATGGCACAAAATGGATTACTTAGTTTTAGAGAGCCGAGTTATTCTGGCCCTAATGCAAGAACTTCTGAGAGCATCTTGATAGTACAGTGTTTACAGCTTTCTTCCAGGCTCCAAAACACTAAGCCATTTTATATTCCCTCTTCTAGATCTGTTCTGTGTCCCTAGTTGTGTGATTGGTTTTCCAGAGGAGGGAAGAAATCTTCTAGAACTTAAGTTTTTTTCTGCTCCTCTTGCAAGAAAGGCATCAGTTGCTTCTTTTGCAGGTGGCAGTACTCACTTTTGGCGGAGAACAATGGTTTTTATCTCAGTAGGAGATTTCCTATTGGCAGGGCCAGAATTCCAGCTCTCAGAATTAGGATTGTGTGGCTACCATCTGATGTTAGGGGTCATGGAATACAAAGGCTTTCAAGTGTGAAAGGATAACTATTGTTGCAGCAAATTGTTTAAGAGACATCTTAGCAATAAAAAGCCAACTACAACTGATGACAGTCATCTTTTTTACATCAGGCTTGCATAAAATAAGCAAGAAAATTTCTGTTGGGGAGGTTAAACACATAATTATATTGTCTTTTATAGTTCCTTACATTTATTTCTAGCTTATTCAGTTCAGTTATGTACACAGACTGAATCTCACTGGTTTGAAACAGGATATTGAATTGTAATTTTTGGCTGAAAATTTTTCATCCTTCTTTATATCCACAGTGATATATGGTCTCTGGGGTGTATTCTGTATGAGCTGTGCACTCTGAAACATCCGGTAAGTACAGCTTTATTGCTATCAGAAAAGTTCTGGAATTCCTTAAAACTTAATTATCAGTTAGCTGTACTGTAGATTTGACTGACATATTTGCTAGTGCTTCCATAAGAGGGAAGTATTGCTCCACCCTTCCCACACCTCCTCCACTATATGCCTTTTCTTTTTCAGCAGTTCTTGAGACCTATTGAAACCTTCTGTAGAAGACCCAATTTTCAAAAGTTTTAGAAAACAATTTTTTTTTTTCTTGATTAGTTTTCCTCAGTATCAGTGAGGTGATCTGGCACTTATTAAGGAGTTCAGCTATTGTCAGACTGGTTCCAGATATCTGCAGGGATGTTGCAGTGAGCACTGCATTTTACAGGATTGAGATGATCACAGGAGATGGAGGCAAAGACACTCACAATCAATAAGCAGTTTTGTGCCTTGCATCAGTGATATACCTTTGCTTATTCTTCAAATCAAAGAAGTCACTGTTCAAGCACTGTCCTGTTGGAACAGTGGGAATCTTGATGGATTCCATCTTTCTGTCATTCCTGGGACACTGGCTTTTAGTGTTGATGCTATGTTTCTTATGTTTCTATGTTAACTTCCTCTGGCTTCTGCATACACACACACACACATGGGTAACACAAGAGCTCTTGTCAGGATATGTTTGTTTTGCAAGAAAATGAGACCCCAATTGAAAATAATTTTGTCTTAGTTCTTTATAAGCAGCAATTTAATTTCTTTGAGCTCATACCTTGAAATCACAGAACCACATAATATTCTGAGTTTGGAAGGGACCCACAAGATCAAAGTCCAGCTCCTGGCCCTGCACAGGAGAGCCCCAGGAATCACACCATGTGTCTTGAGAGCATTGTTCTAATCTTGTATTGNTTGCCTAACACAGATAAGCCAGGCCTAAACACTGAGAGTTTGTCACTGACCTAACCCGAGAAGGAAAAGAGAGCAGAGAGAGATAGAACACCTCTGCCTTCGCCTCATATACACCTGATTACGTAAAGAGATGGGATGGAATACTTCCTAGGCTTTGACCCTGGTTACCAAGGAAGCCCTACAGAAACAACCCATCACAGTCAGCAAAGATTCTCCACAGCTGCAACTGCTAGCTGTGCAAGAGTGAGGAAGTTTATACTGTATGTGACTGAGCCATAAAGGGATCTGTGCATAGGCATGTGTTAGCCTAGGTAGGTCTGTGGCAAGGCTTTGGCAGTGTCACAGCTGTGCAGGCAGAGCTCAGAGCTGGGATTCCAAGGAGTGGAGTATTCTTCCCTTTTTAGCAGCATTGAAATGTTATGTGTCTGGTTTTATGTGGCGGTCACACATGTTCTTGTATGGTCTATCAGAGGTGATATAAAAGGATGCTTGCATGCTGTGGCTGCTTGGTGTTCTGCAGCCAAGCCATCAGGGTGTACCCAAAGGAAACTTCCTGCGTGGAGTGAGAGGTTCTCAAATATTTAGATTTGCAAGAGGGTATTTGTGCCTTTATAGGCTACTTTTAATGATTTTTTTTAAAAATCAAAATCTGTGTATTTCCTAGCTTACTGTGTCATTGGCAGTTTAAATCTGATCACAAATATATAAATTGATGAATTTGATTCCTCTAAAAATAAAATCTGAACAATCCTAAATTTATAGGAGTAACTCTCCTATCTGTTTTCTAGTTGTAAAGGTTTGCAGTGTCCATTGTGATGTTTTCTGTCAGTATTGACATATTTAAATGCCCATGTAACAGCCCTCCAAAATGTAGAGGAAAGTCACTGATGTACTCAGTCAGGGTTGTTATTCCACACTTCTGAAACTGTCAAACTGGAAGCACATCAGATGGTAATAGAGAAGCCTACACAGATATATACTATACATTTTAATAAAGAAAATGTTAAAACTGTTGTTGAATAATATAATCTTCTTTTTACCTTATGCTTAAAATCTGTGCTCTCATGTTCATTTATTTTTAATGCAGTTTCAAGCCAGTAGCTGGAAACATCTCATCCTTAAGATATGCAAAGGATCCTATGACCCACTACCATCTCATTATTCCTATGAACTTCATTACTTAATAAAGCAGATGTTTAAGAGAAATCCTCAGAATCGTCCATCAGCCACTACTATCCTTTCAAGAGGTTGCTTAACCAAACTTATAAAACACTGTTTACCTTCTGAGGTATGGTATATTCTTTGTCTCTACATTTAAGCAATGGTGTCTACATTTTAGATACTCAGTCATTTTATTTTGCAGTTTGTTAGTGTATAACTGTAAAATGTATTGTGTAGGTCGTACTTTAAAAGTCATAAATACAGTTGCAGACTTCTCAGAAAACTGAGTTTTTAAAGGAGTTTGTTTTGTAAATGAAAGTTGACTATTAACCTGATGCTGCTAAGAATAGCTACTGTTAGGTGTAGCAGCACTTTTGTACAGTGACTCTATTTTTGACATAATGTACATACATAATGCAACATACAATTTGAGGAAGTTTAAAATGGTACAGTACTTGCATCTCTTCATATACATTCCAGATGATAAAAGAGTTTGAGCAGGTATTAAAGGAAACCAAGAAACATGAAGGCAGTGAAGCAAGACCAAAGGGTAAGTGAACAACATTTTGTTGTTGTAGGGAATGACAAAACAATGAGGAAATGTAAGATCACAAATACAGCTATAAAACATTAGTATTACATGTTCAAATCTACTTTTAATTTTTTTAAAATCTAATATTATCTAATATTATTGAACCTATATGGGAAAATGCTTGAAGGGTGTAAATTATACTCCAGCATAAGTAGAGTGCAAAGCTGCAATACATACACTGTTAATCATAGGACTTGTGTTAGAAATAAATTCAATTTTAAAACAAGCAAAACTTTTAACTGTTGCATGTATTTTAAGTATGACAGTTCTTTCTTTCCCAGAATATGGTGAAGCAAGTTATGTTTGCTGTTTAATTTTTAAAGAGGATGTTGGATTTTTTTTCTTCTGCATAAATTAAGCTACACCAAAATCTGTACACATTTAGCACTGAGTAGTAGAGGGACTGGACTCCCTGTTGAGAATGAACTCTGTTGACAGAGGTGTGAAGAAGCTAGCACATAATTTTCCTTGCTTGGTTCAGTAGCATTGCTGTCATACCCCTGGAATGCCACTTTACTACAAATGTTTGCTGAAGGTGTTAACTCTTTAATCTGTTACTTAATTTATCAGGTAGTGTCATGGCTGGTGGAAGCTCAAATAGTAAGAAAGAAAATAGGGTAAGTATTCAAATATAATATTTGTATTTTAGTAATGTAAATATTCTGGTTTATTATTAGCGTGCTAAACTGTAGATCAGCCTACTAGGTCAGCTGTCATCTGTGTGCAAATTGCAGTTTTCCTGTGCATTTTCCACCACTCCAACTTTTTGATTCTTGACACATTTAGTTCAGTTCCAAAGTGGATTTCTTTATAATCATGTCAAAACAAAAACCCAAACAAAACAATTCTCTCTTGTTTTTCTATGTTTTTGGATTCTGCGAAAATTTATGCATTTTCTTTGCTTTAGGGGAACATTTAGAACAGGCTGCTGTGTAAACAGTCTAGCCTGGACATAATTCTCGCCAGGTTTTAGGGCTCGTGTGAGATTTTGGGTGAGGAGAATGAAGTCGCAGGTAGCCAAGATGTCACCTGTGGGCACATTACAGCACAGCCTGACTCAGCCTTATTTGGTATATTTTTAAAAATATGTTGTTCATGGAGCTTATTTTTTTCCTTTTCATAGGCCTGTCAATCTAAGAAGTTTAATACTTGGGTGCATCTTGTTTTCCCTGGGAATATAAATGATTTATCCTTGTATTGCTTCTGTTCTTAAATGTAAAGAAATAAAAATTCAAATTGCATCAAGTAACTACATATGTGCTTAGCTTCAAAAACTGAGATTGTCTGTCAGAAAAGAGCATGCAGTGTGAAATGCAGTACAGTAATAGATACTATGCAATTGCAACTGGCTCCATGCTGTCAGTGGTTTAGTTTTCAGGGTGTCAGATCTTTATGCCGGCAGCTTTATAGCAAAACTAAAATAATGCCATGTAATATTACTGCTGTAATATTAATGCAGTCTTTATTTTTTTTTAAGCAAAAGAAAGATGAAAGTAGCAATCATAACCCCTTAGAAAGGAAAAATATTGCTAAGGGTTTGAGTGAAGGCACAAAGGAACAAAGGAAGTCTGACCAAGAAGGTAAGTTTTACAGTTTTAAGGCTGATGCACTTCCTTCTGTGTAGTGATATCTACACATCAATGATCCAGCCATTTAAACAGGTAGCACAAACAAGCCTGAACCTATAGAAAACCATTCCATCCTCAGTTACTTCTGCAAATACACTTTCATACTGCTTCTCTGAGATTTTAAAAAAATATTTAAAAAATTATCTTGACCAAAGAATCAATAAATGGCTCTTTGAAAACATTTGGAGTAGAGTAAATGTTTGGGGTACTCTTACCAGTCACATTTGTACCCAGAGAATCAAACATCACTGCTAATTAAATGACTCTTAGTACTGCTTTGCCTGGACAGGGTAATCTGCACAGAGAATCAAGCCAGAGGCTGCTTGTCATGCTTTTCTTTGTTACAATTACAACAGAAACCTTTGCTGCCCTTGCAGGAAATACTGATTTGTCACATGCCCACAGGAGGCAATGGGAAAAGAGGGTATCCAATACTGTACTGGATGTCCTGGAAAATGCATCCTTGCTTTCTTCCAGTTTTACACCTGAAGAGACTGAAAGTAAGATTTAATTAAATGTGTTTTTAATTGAAGTAATATCAGTGATTCTTTACAGATTTTAAAAGCCAAAATTCTACAGGGCATGTTTAAAATGATGTAAAAATAATTTTAAAATATTTTATTAACAAACACTAAAAAAAGTCCACTGTGCTGAAGAGAATTTCTTTGTGATTTTGTGTGACAGGAGGATTGCAAAGAGCAATGAAAGCAACACATAATATTAGCAACCCTAAAATTATAATCATCGCTAAGAAATTGTCCTACAATCCTCTTCTTAATATTGTATTTGTGGAGGTAACAATGAGAAATTCATTTGATGCAGAATGCAACTGCCCATCTTTCAATTACAGCATACTACTGGGAATGTAAAACATCTGTACCTCTAGTTCTCTTGTCATTTAACATACAGCTAAGGCAAATGACAAGAACTATCAGTGATGTACCTCAGATGTGAGAGAGACTTTTCTTCCACATGAACAGTTTTTAATTAAAACATTTAATATGAGATTTCTTATGAAAAATGTTTCAATTTTAAAATGCCCTACACTGAAGCAATTGTTATAATTATTTAATGTGATTATGGATGTGTATTCTAAGTAACTGTGAATAAATGCTGTGGAAATAAATTATCGAGATACGAGTGAGAAAATTCCCAAGCTGTGGTGGGAATGTTACATGATAATTATATGCAGTGCAAGGGAAAAGGGCAGAAGAATGCATGTATTTAGGTGTTCTGCTGTTTTGTGAGACACATATATGTGAGACTTACACATTATGTGAGCCACCACACAAGCTTGCAGAGGCTCTGACTCCTCACACCCCTCATCCAGTTTCTGCTGGCTCCCTGGCAGCAGAACATTCCGCTGTGGCCTCCTGTAACTTGCTGTCCTTTTAGTGCTGACACTGTCAGCCTTAGTTTGTTGAGAGGTCAACGGTGCTACAGGTGGAAATAGCTAGACTCTTTTCTTCCTGTAGTTCTCTATGGAATGTGATCTTGAATGTAATCCACACTGCTAATGCCATTTTATCTAAGTAGTATTTATGAACGATTTTATACCCAGGTGGTGGTGTTATAAACTACAGTGAAAATAAGCCACGTAAGCAGTGGAACAAGGAAGCTCCTCGGGCTCTGATGAACATTCTCAGCAATGCAGATGTCAGCTTAGCATTTAAAACATACACCATTTATAAACCAGGTAAATCCCCAGTTTGTGTGCAAACATTTTTAGAAACAGTTTTATTAATACTTTCCCTTTTTTACTTTTTTTATACATAGTCCCAATATATAGAGGTTGTGCACTTGAATTCATATCACAACAAGATGGCCGGGTTTATTTTCAGTTTATGAAATGAAATGTGGACTTACAAGAAGCCAGGTTTAGAATTCATGAGTGATTGTACATCTCCACTACAGCTCTTTATGATGGACTTCCACTTGCACCTCAACAGCTGAATGATCAAAATGCAGATGCTGTAGAGCCACATGTTCTTTATCCTGCTCAGTGGCCTGGTATATGTGTTAGGGAGGTGCAGTAAACACACTGCAGGCCCATCATGTAAATCCACCTCCACTAATTCAGCAGTGCCCTCTTGAGAGCAGGGTGATAGGGTGGTACAGCTGAAGACAGCTGCAGTCTATAGATGTGCACAGCCACAGCCACAAATACTTGTTCTGCATTTAAAATAGGTAACAGCTTGTCCTGGTATCTACTACAAACTAGGCACAAATTAGAAAGACTATTTTGTATTTGTATTCTTGATAGTTTTATTTTCAAAATTAAAACATTTTGGTGATATTTCAATTTTTATATTTTCAAAGCTTCTGAAAATATATTGAGAGGTCCACTTTCTGATGGAACTGAAGGATCTGATGAAGTAGATGGTGAACATGAAGATGTTGTCATAGATTCTGAGAGACTTGAGGCTAGATCTGATGAAGATGACACGTATGTTCAAATGATGTCCTTGTATTTTTGTTTCCTCTAGTTCCTCAACGTGATTTTTCCAAAACAACATTCCCCTGAAAAAGACCTCAGTTTTATTCTCAGTGTCTAAATCTGTGCCTCTCTTGCATAATGAAATTTAGTAGCATTTGATATCTTACAAGTTTATTTGCTATATTTATAGTTATTGATAGTGTGGAGATGAAACAGGTTGCTTGTTATTAGCAGATACACTAATAATTTGCTGATGATTTAGGAAAAAATGAAAGACTGAGATGAAATTAGATCCATAATAAAGTGCAAAACCTTCTTGTATGAAGGTCTTTGTACTGTGACCTTGAAATCAGATAACCAGTGACAAAACCACTTGCCTAGTGGTATGTTCTCTGCATCTGTATATTATTACTCCTGAATTGTCATGCATGATGCGATAAAATCTCTTTGGAACCTACTTCTACAGTCGTATTTGTATAAACTTTTCAACTTCTATGTTCTGTTTATGTTAGTGACCCATTTGTGTCTTTTTGAAGGAGCAGAGCAAACATCAGCACATTCTGAACAAAAATATTGTGTTTTACAGATATGTGTTTGTTTTGGGGTGGTTCCTGGATTTGAAGAATGAAAATTTATGTCACTGTTTATTTTGTGGCAGTTAGAGATGAACTGCTAAGGCACGTATTGCTGCAGTTCAGCTGCAGACTGTCAATATCAACATATGTTTAGTCTCTTAGTATCTGAATCTGGTTTTGCTTTTGATAAAACTTACTTTAGTAAATTCCAAGGAGAACATCTATGAATTGCTTAATCACAGTGGTGCAGGAAATAAGTCTCTTGTGCTGATATTTTTAACATAATTTATCCTAGTTATAGCATGATCTTTTACAGGGGAAAAAACCCAATTAAGATCTGTAAAGCTGTATTTTGCTTTGCAAAATAACATTTTGAAATCTGTTTTCAGGGACTTTGAGGAAGAGGACCCAGACTGGGTGTCAGAACTGAAAATGGCATTGAAACACAGTGACTGAAAACTTGAATTTACCTACAATAAGTGAAGTTAGGTGTGCTGGTCTTTATAATCAACATAGTCGTTAATAATTGGTTATTAATTAAATAATATCAGTCAAATTCTGAGTGGGGGTGTTTTCTGTATCATAAAACTGAGGATGCAAAACATGCAACAAACTTTTTTGGATAGAACACTTGCAAATAACTAAACAAGTTAATTAAATGTATTTGGCGTTGGTAATAGCTTTGCAGAAATAATAGCATTGTTCAAATTGTCTTCTTGTTGTATTTCAAGAGATGGTGTAACACTATGAGAAGTTGTAAAGTTTTTCTTCCTGACTACATACTGAATTAACAACTTTGTGGTGGGTTGTCCCTAGCTGGATGCCGTGTGCCCACCAAGGCTTCTCTGCCACTCATCCTCAGCTGGGCAGGGGAGAGAAAATTTAATGAAAGGCTCATGGGTGGACATGAGGATAGAGAGAGATCACTCAGTAATTAATGTCATGGCCAAAACAGACTTGACTTGAAATCAATTTATTTTATTACCTATTAAACGAAAACAGAGTAATGAGAAATAAACCCGAATCTTAGGACACCTTCCACCCACACCTCCCTTCTTTCCAGATTCAGTTTCACGTCACTAGTCAATGCTGAGCTCAGTAGCGATGGTGGTAGTGCCTGTGGGATAACAGATTAAAGAAGAGAGAGGAAGACACAGACAGGGACACAAGTGGTTCTGTGTTGGAGCCAGCTGGCATTGGCTCTGTCAGGCATGGGGGAAGCTTCTTGCAAAAGCCACCCCTGGATCTCCTCCCTGATAACAAAATCTTGACACACAAGCCCAATACATACACAGTAAGAGCAAGTGATGATGTCTTAAGGGCCTAATCTGGGAAACACTTAGCTATGCTAAATATTTGAGGCTTTACTTCATGCAGTTATTAATCCCGTGAAAACTCTTGCGACTGAATTTTTGCCTTTGTTCAGTTGAAAGGGTTTTTTACATGCCATTGTATGCATGAAAGGAAGCAAATATATTCATAAATACGGACAAATTTTCCAACTTCTGCTGCAGAGAGTGCTATGGACAATGTCATGTTTGGGCTCTATGCTGGCTACTGGGTACTAGACACTTTACAAGAGAAGTGGAGCAGGGGAGAGCACAAGCATTCTCAGCAGAGTTCTCCTGGAGAAGCTTTCCCGGACAATGTCCGTGTAATAAATAATACTAGAGAATAATACATAGGGAAAGCTTTAGGAAATCTGTACATTTGGTACAAAGCCAGTTCATACTGCACCTCCCCTGTAGCACACAGGCTGGTACGCGAGTTTCCAGCAAGGATTCGACTTAAGGCAGTCGAGATGTCCTTTCGGGCCACTTCACTCCTGTTACCGACCACAAACCAAAAGTTGATCATCCTGGAAGGACGGGCCTGTTTGCGTGAGGGAAATAAGGCTCCTGCCGCTCCAAACGCCACACCTCTGGCGGGGGCGCGGAAACCGGGGCCGGCTCCTCCTCCTCCGCCTCCCCCTCCTCCCTGTCCCGGCCGTGCGGGGTCCGGAGGCGGCCGAGCGCTCGCAGGTACCGCGTCCCCCCGCGGTGGCGGCCGGGACCGGGGACAGGAACAGGACAGGGACAGAGGCCGGGGCCGGGGCCAGGGCCAGGGCCAGGGGGGCTGAGCAGGGCCACAGGGCAGGGAGGCATCACCGGCAGGGACCGTCCGGCGGCGCGTCCCGTCGCCATGGGGACGGCAGGGCAGCCGGGAGGGGAGGGCGCATCCCTGCCCGGGGACAGCTCGGCACGCTGGGGTGAGAGCCCCGTGTGTCCCGAGCGGCCGCTTCTCACCCATAGCTGCGAACAGGAGCCTGCTTTGACCCAAACACCGACAGCAAAAGAGCCCGAAGGTCTCTGCTGGGGCTTCCAGAGCGGTCCTCGGTGACTGCCGGTGATGGAGCCCATTGCAGAGCTTCCTTGGTCTGCCTGGCAGGGAATGGCTGGGATCTGAGCAAACCTCCCTTGCCAAAACTCAGGTCAACTAACAAGAACAGTTCTGCAGTGCTCGCTCAAGCGAGTTTGCTTACGGAACCATTGCAAGGTACCCAGTGACATCGCTGTTCCTGAGAGGTGTTTCCAGGTGACTGCTGATGCCGGACTGCACTTGGCTACGGTCTCCTGCAAAATGCAATGGCTTTTCATCTTGCTGCCAACATTAGATCACATTAGTATAAACTAAGTCAGCATGAAATAGATTTAAGCTACATTTTTTTCCGTTAAAAGAACAATTCCACAGTATTGTTAACTTCAGGAAATAATGAGTTACACTTTCTAAAATCATATCTTAATATTATGTAATATTCTCTACTGCCTTCTAATGTATTAACTTTAAGGTGTACTAGGATTTTCTTTATAAGAATAATACATATAATAAGAATAATATAAGCATAGAGTTGCTGTTTATTGAAGTTCAGATCTGCAATAATTTGCATACTTCCAGATGATTTTGTAGGAAGAAGCAGTAGCAGTAATAAAAATGTGATAAAAAGTAATAATAAAATGATAAAAATGACAGTCTTGAAGGGTAGCATCTCTTTCAGCAGCACTGAACTCATGTTGCAGCATTGACTGCGTGCAGTACTAATTTGGGAACTTTTTATTTTAGCCACTCTTTTAAGTCAAAGACATCATGGATAAATACAACATCATTAAAAAAATTGGAGAAGGATCTTTTGGCAAAATATTCTTGGCAAAAGGAAAAATGGATAATGAGCCGTGTGTTATCAAAGAGATCAATTTAACTAAGGTAAAACAAAAAAAACCCTGAATTATGTTTACCTTGTTATGCTACTTGCTTTTAGCTGGAGTATGAACTTGGGTTATGTTTTATCTCCTTTATAGTTCCATCTTGATTATAGAGAACTAAACCTGCCAAGGACTGTACTCTTAGCTAATTTAGCATTTTAAGAGCATAAACAAAATACGTATTTTGATAATAAGTCTTTACTTTTTACTGTGTTTTTTTTTTTCTTTTTAAAACTTTACCTACTTGTGTGACACTGCCTAATGCAAATTTTATAGTTGTTGATTCACCTACAATGAAAATATTGACACTGAAATAACAAATCACAATTTTGTGATACATTTCTCTAAGATTTTTAATTTCCTTCCTTTCCACATCTGTATTTTCAGACATAAGTAGTTCACAACAGCATCTTTTCAATTCTCATTTGTGTTTATGGCAGTTTGATTCATCTCATCTCATTTTAAATTTCCATTCTGTTGTTGTCAGCATCTGAGCTGCTTGGCTAAACTGCCTTTCCAGGAGAACAAGAGAAATACATACTTTTAGGAAGCTGTTGATCACGTGTGTTTTACACATCTGTTTTAGAAAGAGCTGAATTGGGCCAGAAAACTGCTCTCGTTCTTCCCATTGACTGCAGGGGCAGTTTAGGGCCACTTGCTCAGGTGTCAGAGGAATACCACTGCTATATCTAGTTACAGAAAGGCAATTAAACCCCTGTGTTTGCAGTACAGGGGTTTTAACAGTCAATTTCAATGGGTGCCTATTTGCTTTTGACAGGTCTTTTGCTATTCTAGGCCACGCTAGTGAATTTCTAATATATTCAGAATTAAACAGAAGAATGAATTCTAGAAAGAGTTGTATAACTTCCATATTCAAACCCAGAGAAACTGATATGCTAATAATGACAGCTAAATAAAGAAATAGTTTCTCTCTGTTCTCATGACCAACAAACCCCATGCATTATCCAGTCTTAGATTTTGAGGTTCACAAAATAGAAAAATGGTAACTAGTGAAATATTATTGTGGATCCCACTTGTTTAAAAATCAGGAGCTGGATACAGAAAATTACTTCTTTGAATTCCTAAGATGCTTTATATGGTAGAGTGTATTTTAATCACTTTATGATTTTTGAATCTTTGAGGATTATATTTCAAAAATATTTGTTAAGAATAAGTACCTTTTTATAAATAAAAGAGGACACTGATGGATATATACTCAGAGAAATTATTTTGTAAGAAGTAGTATTTATGACAGTGTTATCACAATGAATCAAATAGAAGCGTGCCATTTAATGTAACAGAGCAAAGAATTTGCCCAAAATGCTGCAAGAACTTGTAACACCAGTAACAGGAAGGACTTTTTTTCCTTTTTGCTTTATTCTTTCAAGATCCCCCATAGTAGGAATGTGGAATCATCAAGACCTATGTTCTTCAAATACTTAAGGGAAGTTTAACATTAGAGTTTGACTCTACTCTTCAGCTACCATAGGAATAGCATTTGTGTAAAAAGTTTCAAGGTACATATTTACACACTTGTAAAAAGTAATAATTTTTTTTTACTTCAGTAATGTTCTAAGATATTTCCAAAACATTAAATGCAAATTTATATTTTACATTGTATATACATTGTATTTTATATTTCTGTGTCACCTTGGTACACAGTATTTTTGTATTTGTGGGAATAGTTTTATAATGATGTAAAGAATTTTTGAAAACAGTTAAATATATCATTGCATATAGTTTCTTAATTCTTTGTAGATGCCTATGGAAGAAAAAAAATCCTCTCAGAAAGAAGTCATTCTTCTGGCCAAGATGAAGCATGCAAATATTGTTACCTTCTATGCTTCACTGGAAGGTTTACTTTTAACTTTTCTGTTTTACTTGTGATTAAAAGAGTGAAAGGCAGAAAGCCTACCTTGTTAATATTGACCAACCTTCACCCTGCCCCTAACCCCTTACTTAAAAGTGGGAACAGGTCCTGACTCCTAAAAATGGGCA
Source organism: Scytalopus superciliaris (assembly GCA_013400415.1). NCBI lineage: Eukaryota > Metazoa > Chordata > Aves > Passeriformes > Rhinocryptidae > Scytalopus > Scytalopus superciliaris. The sequence goes on along the minus strand of VXBX01002674.1, from coordinate 248,389 downwards.
CAAGGCATTAAATTCAGTCATCAGTTGCCCTCTTCATGTGTGTCAGTGGGTGTTGTGGCATGAATCCCACATCCTGTGGTGTCTGTACTGCGTAACTTGAACTTTAGGCTTGATCTTCTGTTGGAGTCCAGAGTTTAATGGAACTTTCTAGGTGTTTCAACAGAAGAAGAGAGCTTCTGAGTATAGCACGGAATAGGCTGGCCAAATAGGATAAAAAGCTGATCAAATAGGCAAAGAAATAGAATGACCATTTAATCAAATTCAACCTTATGTTCCTCATATTTTTTTATCCACATCATAATATACATATGATATTATATGAATATGATACATACATTATATTACATACACACATATATACTAGTATACATATATATGTATGCATATAAATACACACACAGACAAAACAGGCAAGCACAAAAAGAGACCATTAAATCGTAATGCAAGCTATTAGTAAACCTGAAAATGTCTTTCATCATCTGGAATGTAAAATCAGTATTGACATTTCAAACCTTGATATAGCACAACCTTTTCAATAATCCAATATCAATCTCATAATGCTGTACTAAGCTTTTTTCTTGAGCCATATTTTAAAGTATCACTCAAGGATACAGAATTCTTCAGGACTGAAAGAGATAGAAGGAAGTCTGTTCACCATAAAACCTATTTTCCTATATTTATTTTTCCTACTGACCAGAAGTTGCAGCTTGTGTTCAAATGGTTTTCTGTGATGAGGGCTGTAAATGTTTTAGAAAAGATAGAATCAGATAGCCTTGTGAACTCCAAAGGGTAAATTTCCATATTAAGCAGGCCCTGCTGTTTATTTCTACTGTTTGGGCACTGTCTCTCCTGTTAAGCTTTTCCCTAAGCCTAACTGATTACTTAGTTATTATTGGGAAAAGACCTCAACTATGAAGCATTATGCTAAGTGTTCCTGTAAAAACATCTGTCTTTCTATCAGTGAAGTCTCTTGAGGGTTTTTTCATGTAATTATATTTTGGTGAATCTCCATTTAAATATATTTTCGTGTCTTAGTTTTGCAGCAGCTTTCACTTGGAAGCATCCATATTTTTTCAGGTACTCTTTGAAATCAGGAGTAGGTAGAGGTTAACTACTACCTTTTGAAAGAAGGACCATATAATTATAATTTATTGCTGTGTTAATGAGGAATAAAGGAAAAATTATACTTTTGCTTTCAGAAAAGGACAAGCTATATATTGTGATGGAGTACTGTGATGGTGGAGATTTAATGAAGCGGATAAATATGCAGCATGGAGTGCTGTTTGACGAGGACCAGGTGAAAGAAATTATCATTAGAGGAAAGGGCATATTATGTAAAACATGTGGTTTGAATTATCCAGTACTAGCTACTGTTTCTTTTCTGACCTGTTAAAATAATTGAACTTTTTAACAAAACTTCGGTAAGTTTAGTAGGAGTGTAAGAGTTTGTTTTTCACTTGCTGTAAGATCTGAAATCAATTCATTAGCAGTATGATGACATTTTTTATCCCTCCTTCCTCCCACTGCTCCTTCCATCATGGATGTACTTTTTCTATATATTAATAGCATACCTATTAATCTGTAAAGACTTTCTTTTAAATCCTGTTTCTGAATTAGGGGGGATATATTATTTATAAATTCTTAATTTGTTGATGCTATTTCTCATCATGGCATATCCTGCTTTATACTGAAGTCCACAGTAAACTTCTCATTTATTTCATTTGGGTCAAGATTTCTCTGATGCCACTTAAATTGTTAAAACAGCACAGGGAATCAAGCCCAGATATTTGATTGCTTTTGGACCACATTCACATATATTTTATTTTGTAAATAGGTGAGTATGGTAAGTATTGCAACTCAGAGAAACAGAATTTCCCATTCTTCCNTTTTTTTCCTTCTTTTTTCTTCCTGCTCAGCTTTCTGGAGGAAATTTTCTCTTATGTATTGGAATTTATGTACTTAACTCTGTGGTTATTTCATCATGCATAGTCTTTTGCAAGTACAATGAAATTTTGCTTAGAAACCAGATAGATAATATCCAACCTGTTAGTGGAAAATATACTATAAAGTGTAGAAGTGAAGGAAGAAGTATTGTGACTTTTCTTTTTGCTTTAGTAGGAAAAGAGGAGCTCAGTGTAGAAGTCAGTTGAAAGTGAATTCCTGGTTCAGTAGTAATGAATTTTTAAGATCCTGTTGGGAGTCGTACTAGAAGTAGAGAGAACATGAGAGAAAATAAAGAGAGGACAAACCCATAGCTCATGAAAACACAAAAGAAAGAACGAACACACATGAATTCCTTGACAATAACACAGAATAATACATATCCAAACGAAGGCAAGGGAAGTTCAGACAGAAGAACGGATTATAGAAACTGAAGATAAAACTGCCAATCAAGAAAAGAAAGCAAATCCCCCAATTTAACCTAATGTTGTTAAAATATCTTTATATTTTCAAACACATGCCTAAGAAAATCTAATTTGTGGCATCAGCCCTATTCAAGGAATCTTCTACTTAATATGAAGCATTAATAAATAGAAGATTATTACTTTAATGCAAGTCTTTCATGTCCATGAATTTTCCTAAATAGAGGTGCATAAAACCACATCGTACTTCTGTTTCTGAATTAAGTAAAAAGGCCCTTATTCAAGAAGACACATGTATTTGAAGCTGAATACAAGCTGTCCTGGGTCAAGGGTAAAGAATAAGCCTGTGTGTTTACTTATTATGCAAGTTTATTCATAGTTCCCTTCTTTCAGCACTTTTTAGTCCATCAGCAGTTTTTTTTCTCTTTTTCCTGGACCACATTCCGTAGTACTGCAAATATTATAATTGGGTGGTACGATTTTCATCACTGAGTTGGGAAGACACTTCCAAATTTTGTTTTAGTTGTTATTTGAACTCCCTCATTTCTCAGCAATGGACTAGGATTCTTACTGTCCTTTGGCATGCTTCTTCAACCCTTGTTCAAGTACATATCCTGTCGCAGTCAGTGAAAACATAGTGGGGATAAGGGTAGTGGAGAGGGTATCTATTTCCATTTAGTTTTGTGACAGAACTAATGGGAACGGAAAAGTCTATGGGCATTAATTTTAGAAATGCTTTTTTTACTATGTTGCATTTTATGTGTTCTATGGTTTTAGATTTTGTTGTTGTCTTTATTTTATATATTTATATATAAGATACCTCATTGTACATTAGAGTCACAAATTCATAGGCATTTGTTTCTTTTAATTTTCCCTGCAGATTCTCAGTTGGTTTGTGCAGATCTCCTTGGGTTTGAAGCATATTCATGACAAGAAGATTTTACACAGAGACGTAAAAGCACAGGTAGTAAAACTGGTACTGGAGAGGGAGTTATTTCATCCTGTGAAAAATGTGCTTAAGAAGGTCTGCCATGTTTCATTTTCACACACCAGTTTTGTTTTTATTTGCAGAACATTTTTCTTAGCAATAATGGAAAGGTAGCAAAGCTTGGGGACTTTGGCACAGCAAGAGAGCTGAATAGGTAAGCACCATTTTTCATTAGTCTGTGACCTACACCAAACAGGACTGCTTGTGAATGTTCAGAATGCAACCTGGGTGTGCAAATTGTTTGTGGATTGTCTTGTTCAAGAGCTCTGGGATACAAAGTGCCTGGCATTACTTGTTTTTTTCCTGTTGTCCTCCAACATGCCATTCTGCATGAAACCACAGATGTATCTAGCCTAGTAACTGGACTTCTGTTAGGTGTAGGGCATAGGGTGGAGAAGCCACAGCCTTTTGCTATTCTCTGTGGAACTGACATAAAGACATTCTGGGGGCACAGCTCCTGCTTGTGCAGCTGTTCATAATAATTTGTTGCCTCATAAAACCAAAATGAAGAACATTATAAACTGAAGAAAGAGTATAAGAAGAGGGTTTGTACAGATTTTCTTTGTGTGTCCTCTAAGACTGAGCCTATACAGGTTTTTTAAAAACACCCAGAACCACCTTCTGGGCCTGAGAGCATGGTACGGCATAGCTTGCATTTGTATGGCTAATCTCTGTTCTCCCAAAAAGAGCAGCCTTATCTTTACTGACTTTGGGTCAAGGATGGACTATTCTATCATGGCCAGATGTGGCCAAAACATGCCAGGGGTCATGCTAACAACAGAAAAATGCTTAAATTTGATCTCTTTTTGTGCTTCTTAATTATCTTTGAGTGCATATTGTGCCAAAGAAGGTCCACAGTTTAACTAGGTATTGCATGGAAACATAATTTCCTCTGTTGACAATTTATCAGTTTGTCCTTCTACTATCAGTCCTTCTCAGTTGCTCAGGTGCTGCTGCACCTCACTTGTTAAACTTTTCCTAACCCTGAATTAAGTCAGGGTAAGCTTAGCCACATTTCTATCTTTACAACATCAGTAAAGAGAACAGAGAACTTTAACCAACATAGATACTTTGTTTTCTCTCTTGAGATGTACTTAACTGTATTACATATATATGGTACCTTCACGCATTCTTCACATGGCCATACAACCCATGGAATTTCTGCTAAGGCCCCATCAGCTTAGCTTTGGATTTAGACATACATAACATTGCAAGGTCAGTGGTGCATTAAAGCTAGGAATTCTTGCTGTAGAGTTGGAGTAGCCTGGATTAGCCTCTTTGGTTAGTAGCTTGATCCAAGCCTGTTCATCTCCAGGGATATGCCATCCTGCTGTTCTAGCTGCAGTCTCTGCCAGCTCTCTTGTGTTTGTGGTGTGCTCCTTTGTGGATGGCAGACCCACTCTCAGTGCTGCAACTCTGAGCATGTAAAGTACTTAGATATAAAGTGTCTACCTTAATGAGTGTTCTGGGGATAATCGCTTTAAGGACTGTTCCTACACAGCAGAACAGTACACAGCAGATAAGAAGTAAACCTCAGAATTTGAATGCCCAAGTACAGACATTTATTTAGTAGCCTTATACAACAATATAATGAGAGCTTGATAGTACTTTTCCTCATGTAAGTAGCAAATTAAGTTAAGTTGTGGTGCGCTGACACTCTCTGGTTGCCAGGTCTGGTGTCACTCCCCTCCTCAGCTGGATAGAAGAGAGAAAATGTAATGAAAGGCTCATGGATCAAGATAAATACAAGGAGTTCTTGTGCTTTCCATTGAAGTACAAACACTCTCCACTGTTAGAATAGTGTGTCCTTTTCACAGAGAACTGGGAAATACTGCAGTTTTTCATGAGGTGTTCCCTTATTCAACAATTTGGAGAGCAGAAATACCGTCCCCCCCCAGGCTTTTAAGCTGAGGCAGAGAAGTCTCTAGCTAAACTGCTTGTAAACTTTTTCAGTGTGTAAGCTTTTTCATTGTGTTTCATTAGTACTATGGAGTTTGCCCATACCTGTGTAGGGACCCCCTATTACCTGTCACCTGAGATCTGTGAAAATCGACCCTATAACAACAAAACGTAAGTCTCTGTCTTTCCTTCATATACCTGTGCGTGAGGGCATGCAGGCATGAAAGAACTTGTTTTAGTAATATCATGGTTTAAATCAGGATTTGCACAGGACACCAGGATTTTCATGTCACCAGTTGTGAAGTTTTGTATTTTGTCATCATCCCTGAGAGTATTTAACAAGAGACCGAATGTGGCACTCACTGCCATGGTCTAATTGACAAGGTGGCGTTAGTCAAAGGTTGGACTCAATCTCAGAGGTCTTTTCCAACTGAGTTGATTCTGTGATTTGTTTACAATAATTGGGTGCATCGTTATACACAACAATGTCAGTAGAATTTTGACTCACAATATCCAGAATATAGCAATCATGACTTTGCTGTGATTAATCTACAGGTTTAACATAATTATATTTACTGTTTTTATAAAATTACTTGCATTTTGAACTCTCTTTTAGTATTTCTTGTTAGTAGTGGTGGGAAACGTAAAATGGATTTTTTCCCCTTTGCTTTACCTGCTTCTCCATCATATACTAAAATCCCCTCTTGTTTCCAACGTGTAATTACCAATGAATCTTTCCAGTTTCAAGTTTATGAATTTTTGATACACTCATTTATATTTTAAAAAAATACACTCAAATGAAAGCTGTTATGTTGCCTGTTTTGGAAATGTGCAGCAGCCAAGTGCAGAAAAGACATGTAGGTCTGAGAACTGCAAAGGCTCACTGAGGCTTAACACAAAATACCAGATGAGAAGCACTGTGAAGTCAGGAGGTGAGTGGTCTCAATCCCCTTCTGTGTGGGGGATGTGATCAACCCCAAATGTTCTGGAGCCCAGACTAACATCTCAGCTCTGAGGTGGTATTCACACAAGAGTACTCCTTTATTGTCTCCTTAACTATCAAGTCAGCTTTGTCCTTCCTGCTGCTAGAAATATTAAGCAGTCTTTCTTTGTCATATGCCTTTTCCAATTATGATTATAATACCTAGTTAGGTATCATAGAAACATTGGTGCCACAACTAAAAAGATATTTCTAGTTGTTCTTTTCTGTGTATCTAAAGGAAAAAATGCAAGTTGCACCAGTATTAATCTGCGATAGAATAACAAATATTACAGGCTTTTCACCAAGACTTTAATTACTTTTTATTCACAGAGATATTTGGTCTCTTGGCTGTGTGCTTTATGAGTTATGTGCATTAAAGCATCCTGTAAGTACTGTACAATCAGATCATAATCATATTATTAAAAAATATAGTACTAATAACAGTATTCATAGTCAGTTGCAAAAATTATTTTCAGTTTATTTATTGGTATTTAAAAATGGCTGCTGGTGTATATTTTTTCATATTGAGTTTGGTTTGTGCATAATAAAATGTATTATGTTGTATTCCTGTAACTTCCATATATGTGTGTATATATATACACATTTTGAACATATATTTACCCTTAAAAAAAATACTAAACTTTTCCAAAAGGCAGATGAACAATGGAAAGAATTAAAGCCAGACTTCAAGGTTAGGCTTAGGCATATAACTTTACTCATTTGTATTTGAAAATATCAATCCATACTTAGTAAAGAATTTGAAACCCACATTTTGCCAGAAAGCATTTTGAGTCCCCAGAAGTATTTTCCTAAAGGTTTTGTTTTGTTTTGCTTTGTTTTGTTTTGTTTGAAAGCACAGTCATGTTAGAAATTAACTGAGTTAGCATCTTCAGGAAATTGTGTTGTCCTCAACCTGATCTAAGCCTCAGATAATCCTCAGACTGTGAATATTATGTAAAGAAGTGAACACAGCAGGAAGTAATCTTGACAACAGAAAACCCCATTGTTTTCCTGGGCCCATCAGAAGTTGACCTTTTGCTGAGCTTAGATGTGGGAGAAGGTAGAGCAGCACTGGCAGGGAGAGCAGTTGTGCTGAGCTAAGAGCAAGGGTGATACTGCTAAGGAAAATTTCAGATTTCACAAAGTGTGAAACCATTAATATTAGTTCCTATAAATATCAGGTGTTCTATTCCGTGTTGTTTCACTGTGAAGACAGGGACTCAATACAGAGGTAGAGAGGAAATGCAAGTGAAGCTAAGGCAATTTTTGGTTACACCACTTTCAGAATAGCCATGTAAATAAAATGGTAAGTTTAGAAAGAATTTGCTTTCAAAGTGATTTTCACCTGTCTAAGGCCCTAAAAACTATATTGATACTGGTGTTGGAACTAGACAATCTTTGAGGTCCCTTCCAACCCAAACCATTTGATGATTCTCTGACTGTGTCAGCAAGTACCTTTTTTCAAGTTGGGGTGTCTAGCCCACCATTCCCAACCAGCAATACTTACTGTCCTCTTTTTATCCTGTTTGCATTGATTAAGTTTGAAGGCAATAGTTTGCACGAGCTGGTGCTGAAGATTTGCAGAGGACATTTTCACCCAGTGTCTCCCAACTATTCATATGATCTGAGGATATTAATTTCCCAGTTGTTTAAAATATCACCGAGAGATCGACCATCCATCAATTCTATTCTAAGGAAGCCCTTCTTGCAGAAACTTGTTCTCAGGTATTTGCCACCTGAGGTAAGTGCCTGTACTGCTGCTTGTTGAGAGAAAATAGGTATCAAAGTAGCATCAACAGTTCTATCAGATACCTTTTTGTCTGATAACACAGGAACAACTCAGTCACGCTGTGATACATGGGAAAAGACCTTCCGCATTACAATCTGGAGCCACACGGATACAAGGTAATGATAAGAATACTGTTCTACAGTAACATTTCTAGTTACAATGTAAGTGATGGGTTGTAGCTATCTGAAGCAATCTTTATTGCACTCTTGGATACAAGGTTTTCACACAAAAATAAATAGAGGAGACAACTGCAAGAGCAGAGCCATTCACCAGGATGTGTTGCTGTCCTGATTAGGAAAAGACAACTCTTTTGAGGAAAAGACCAGCTCTTTAGCAACATTGAGATCGAAAAGCTGCCATAGGAAACATTAGTCTTAGTACTTTTAAGAATAGAATTCCAAAACTGAGAATCTTTGGTCTGGATGCAGATTAGGTCCATCACTTGAAAATCATCCTTACTTAATTTTGCCAAGCTATGTGAAAAAAAGCAACACTCTTGCAAAACATGCTCCGTGGTATTTTACTAAATAATAAAAATGTATGTTACAAAGTGTCATTAATTATATCAATTTGTGAGAGACAAATAACTATTTTTGGATTTAGTGTTCATTGACTGAACAGATTATGTATGCACTTTTTTAGAAAACATAAACGAGACTACATGGTATGTCTGTATGAACTTTTGGAGATGTGGCATGCTTCTGGCAGTGTAACATTTTCCTGCTGCTATATTCGTCAGTATATCACAATTATTCCTTCAATTTATTTTTGGAAGTCTTAAAGTGTTTCAAACAGATTTATGAAAATAAACCTATGTAGTTATTTAACTATGCTATGGACTCCTCCCTGCCCCCCCCCCCCCCACCCCCAAAAAAAAAAAAAAAAAAAAAAAAAAAAAAAAAAAAAAAAAAAGAGTGTGGGAACCTGTGTTATTTTGGAAATGACTCAGTGAAATTTATCTTCCTGCAGGACTGGTGCAATTTAGAGAGAAATACCTGAACACCTAAATATAAAATATCTATGGTCACAGACTCATAATTTTCATTTTATCTCTGAGACATGATACTCTCACAGTCAATACTCAGAAAAGATTTAGAACTCACTTAGAAATACTTAATCCTAGAAAGGACACCACTTTCCATTATTGCAGCTAAGATATTTGCAAAATACTGACTGACCAAACTGAAATGGTATGTTCTTGTATTTTACTGCATAGGGAACCCGTGAGGTAGATTTTTCTATTTTCAGCTCTTCTTTTCAAATTTCATAAGTACTACAACATTGCCTAGTGGTTTGTGGAACACTGAGGCCTAGGTTTAGAAAGGGAATGCCTAAACCTAGCCTCCAATTAAAACTGAGCCTATGAATCAAATCTCCCATTTTCTGTTCTTTGTACTAGGATAAAATCAGCACTCTGGTTCATAGAGGTCTTCCTTTTATTCAATGTGCTTTGCAAAACTAATCAGTAAGATGCACTTTATGTGAACATGACAAATCATGTTATCAAAAGTATATAATTCTAGGAATGAGAAGCAGAATGCCTGGGAGGTGTGAAGTATGGTGATGGTGATGATGAAAGGATGTAAAGGGTGTTTGTTGGCCCAACCTGTCACTGTTAGGTGTAGACACCCTGCTATGGTTTGCAACCACATGATCATTAATCATGTAGAGAGCACAGAATGTAACTTTTTAATCTCTTACTGTTAAAAAGCATATAAACTTCAAAAAACAGGAGTTCAGGACCAAGTTTCTCTGGAATCTGGAATGGTGATGCATGTCAAGAAACAACAATTATTTCAAAGAAATGAATGGAAACCTCCTTCAAGAGGGCAACAGCCCATTTTTCAGGTATTATGCATCCACATTCTCATCTTCAGAAGTCAAATACCTGGTCTTAGAAAAAGCTTCATTAAGGTGTATTAAATTTAGCTTAATACCTACACTAAGTCAGTAGAGACAGTTCAGCACTCCTAAAGCCTCAGAAGACATGGACATTCAGCCAGTTTTCAATCAGTTTCACTGCCTGCCTGGCCAGCCCATACTTCATCAGCTTCTATATGAGGATGTTATGCAGACAGTGTCAAAAGCCTCCCTGAAGGTGATTGCCTGGTAGGAAATACCCAGTGCTCTCCCCTTGTCTATCAAGCCAGTCATTTCACTGTAGAATGCTACTGAGCTGGTCAAGCATGACTTTCTGATACCTGCTGCACTAGTCATGGTTCTCAATCCTCTGACATTTATTTAGATGGCCTGATTTGTTCTCTCCCTATTGCTTGGGATTGCCATACTTCTGGATATCACACTGTAAAACTTACTTCAATGATAAATGAGATAAACACTCTTTGAGGTTACCTCTTTCTTGGGAACTTTATTGACAGCTGAAAATTTTCTTCTTGTACAGATATGAATTTGTATTTTACTGTAATCTGGAGTATACCATAGGTACATGAGCTTATTTTCAGTGTTTCTAAGAAGGAATAGTTAAAGTATTTGCCATCTATGGAATGGATACTTAGATGCGTTTACATTTATGTAAGAAAATAAGCAAAATTCATTATTTTTCTCATGCACCATATAGTCTTCCACCATGGAAAATTTTGTGGATGTCTGACCGCACATATCATGCAGTGGCAGCTAGGTGAGAGTCTTCTCTCCATTGTTCTTATGAGAAAAGGAAACGACAGTCTTGTCACGAAGGAGAAATATGGGGCTGTTTCATCACAGGAAGGACTTTGAGAAATAAAAGCCAAACTCCTGCAGGCACATAATCAAAGAGATGTGAAATGAAGTAGCACAGTGCTCCCCTGAAAGCAGCCATCAATGCCTATGCTGCCCAAAACTACATTCCAGGTTCCCCTTGCTACCACATGTCAAAAAGAGACTCTCCTGGAAATAACTCAGTGCCTTAGGCTTGAGAACAGTGAAGTCACTCTAGGGCAATGACACTACAGAGCACACAGAGTACGAAGCCCCATGCTGACTGACTCGCACAATGTGGGCTGCTGCTTAATGACAGGAGCTGATGCAACAGGGGAAAAGGAGAAGACAATGGTATGGTTATATAAACCCTGAGGAGTTAGGAAGTTTCTGGGTTATATGTGAGAGAATTTGGAAAACTTACACTAACCATATTGTAGACAGCTTATATTACTGTGCAGCTCAGACTGGAGAGGACAGGAAGTGAATTCAAACTTGTACTGTTACAAATGAAAATATAAATTAATGTAATTTATCATATTTTCAGCCACAGACCTCCAGATTTAATATGGCAGAAAGGACAGAAAGTATTCGAGTATGTGGCCATTATGGACATTACTATGAGAAGCTTGACAGCTTGCAGAGGAAAGCGAATGCACATGATGACCCTTCTCATATCAGGCAAAGGGTTGAAGAATACTGTAAAATAAAAGGACGAGCTGCACCTCCACCTCCACCACCTGACTGGTAATTTTCACTCCATTTATTAGTGGTGAACTGTCATGCATGTTTTGAGCTATCAGCCTTCCTGAGCAGGTAACACTGGAGACAGTTCATTTAGTAGACTTCCCTCTCTGCTTCATCTTTGACTTAAATTTTTTTTAACATAAGTTTGGTGCACAACAGCACAACTCCTGTTCCTGTTTGTGCAGAATTTCCTTCTGAATGTATTGTCCTGATGTTTGACATTTCTTTTTCAAAACTTCTCCCAAATCTCAGCTCAGTCTTTTATTGGATGAGAAGTAAAACACATGCTTCTTGTAGACTTTCTGATTATATCAAGGATAAACACTGTCACTCGTTCATACCAGGAGAAGAACAATAGAAAGATCAAAAGCAGTTCTGCACTGGAGGGAACAGGAGTGAGAGACAAGCAGTGAAAATGATTTTTTTTTTTTTCCTGCAGAGCTTATATTTCTGTTTCAGATATAAAGACTTTCTCCAGCAGATTGTTTACTTCAAAGCCTTTCTCTTACAAAGCAGAGATAAAACATTTTCATTACTTGTGAGACTGCCTGTCGCATTCTGTGACTGGCCATTTAAAGTGTGGATGAACTTTGAAAACCTTGAGAAAGGGACTTTCAATAAAGCCTACTTTCAAAGCTTTCCTTTAATGTTGACTGAATTATTAACTTTCATTCAATGACAACAGTGTTTACAATGTTTCAGTTAAGGATTATCAGCTTTAGAACATCTTTTCTGACCTGAGTTTCTAGTGCCCTGTATAAGGACAAAGTCAATTCAGTTTGGCTCCCTGTGACACAAACAGATTCTGAAGGTAGGAAATGAAATGAATAGAAAACAGAGTGCCTACAAGTGACTGATGGTTATTTCATATTAAAAAGCAAAGTAAAAGTTTAGAAACTACACAAAGTCAGACTGATAGAATTAGGCACAGGGGAGAAAGACAATAAAATGGTTGACGAATATACAACCTCGATTCTGACAGTTTTCACTCATTTTGAGGATCATTTTATTTTCATTAACACTTTCATATGTCATTTAACAAATAAAAGGTGGAGAAGGACTTGCTGCACTCTTCAAAGGCTAATGTGACTGAAGTAATAGGAAGGGGCACACCTGAAGAGAATATGTTTTGTTTTACTGTTGTACCATATTTATACATATTTTATCTGTATTTATATATTTATGTAGTACAAAGAGAGCTCTACTTTTCATATGTGATAGAACCTATAGGGAATTATTTGTGCAGAAGGTAGCAGAGTCTGTGTAATAAAAAGTAGTATATGAATATCACTTTCTTCTCTCAGGACTGCAGAATTTCTTCAAAGGCGTTTTGAAGCCAAACAATACAAGATTAAAGTGGAAAAACAGCTGGTAGGTAAATACTGAATCACAGAATAAAATCTGTAAGAGGAAGTAAATGAAAACCCAAAGACGAACTGATGTCTTTCTAACATCAGACTAACAATGACAGGTAGAAGGTTTTCCTCTGGTGAATTCCCTGATCTGCTCTGCAATGCTCATCTTGAGGTTTTATTTTCTAATACAAGACTGTAACAATGAAAAATTCTACCGTAATTTTTTCATCCAAAAATGTACACTTGCCTTACTGCATGCTTCAGTGGAACAGGGAGAGTGAATTGAGTGAGCACTAAAGGAAAGGATTCTAAATGACAATTCATTTGCTCTGAGATTTATTTGTACCTCCATAGGGACTACGACCATCCTCTGCTGACCCATGCCATGACCAAACACAGCAGCAGAAAATAAAGGAAGAGCATCTCAAAAACCATCAGCAGGACATATCTAAAAAGAATTACATGAAAGAACAGGTAAATGTAACCTCTTCCTTAGCTGCTTAAAGCTGTCTTCTTACACTCCATAATAGTAGTGTTCTTTGCATATGAATTCATTCTTTTCCATGAGATTCTCTTTCCCATAATTGATTCCTTTCCATTCTTTTCCCATCTTGTTATAGAGAAACAACATGCTTTCCTAATTTTGCTTTTGGGTGACAGAGGAAACAAACTAATACTTCTTTCTAGTATGACTATATGTAGATTCATTTCATCTGTCTATCTTTGATTTATTTAAAAATGTCAGAATAAATTTGAATATATTCTCATTTAGATAATAGTCAGACTTTAGAATAAGAACATACTCATCATTTACACATTCTCCAGAAACTGTTGTTGCTTAATTCCACAAAGTCTGTACTAAATATGCAAAAACCCCAAAATACATATTTTACAGATTTGTCTATTTGTAACACAGGCAAATTGGGATAGATTCTCATATAAACAGTAACAGATATGTCCTTAACAGAAAAAATATATTTTGGTCAAATTTGAAGTTTTTGTTCCAAAGCATAGGAACATTGGAGGTTCTCCAAGAAAAAGATTACCAGAGTTTGTTTTGTTATGGGTAGCAAATTGCCATACAACAAATATTACATAATTTTTTGTCCTCCTGATTTCTAGTCCTCTATTCTTGGATTGCAACCTTAGCATCATTACTCAGACAGTCCTTAGGTTAGTCTTAGCTGGTTTAGACTTAATTCTACACAAAAGCATGAGACAGTCTGGAAAACTTAGTCTGGAGGAGTTTTAGCCCAAAAATGTCCACTAATAGAAAGTATCAAGCAATCTTTAAAATTGTCAATAAAGGACACTGATCTCATTTTTCTTTTATATGCAAAGTTTGATAGAATATTTTGTTTAGTTAGTGTAATTTTTGTATTTGTAATACATATGTGTTCTACCTTAATAGGAGTACCTGAAACAATTGCAGAAAATTCGGGAAGAATACCACAGCGATATAAAGGAATTCAGATTTAGAGCAGGGATTCTCCAGGTAATAAAGCTCAAACATACAGGCACTCATATTTACTTTTTCTTTTTTATGCTAGAACACTTAATTAGAAACTTAAATGAACGTTTTATAAAAATATTCCCTAGGAGAATGAGAAAATACAGGATAAAACCTATCTTGTGAGGCAAGAGAAAGCTGAGCATCAGTCTGAAAAAAAGGACACATCTGGAACAGAAGAAGAATCACTTCAGGTATCAGTACCATCTCTTTCTAAACAGAACTTTCTAAGCAAGTCCCTCATGGTCTTTGATTCATTCTCTGTGACAAATGTGAAAAATGATAAAGGTTAAATCTCACCTAATGCTTGCACTGTATGTGAAAGTGTCCCTAGGTTCCCACCGTGAATAACTTAGAAAGTTTCTTTGGCTGAGTCCTGACTTGTTTGGGTAATTCTTTTTCATCTGTAAATATTACGATACACTTTTACTGAATTTCTTTTTGTGGTGAGTTTCTTTTCCTTGCTTTCTGAGTGAAGTAAAGAAGAAGCCACTCAGAATTCTATGCAGAAGATACAGCAGTTCATGACAGTCCAGAGTAGGAAGTGTGGGAAATTAGAGTCCAGTGTTATGGGAAGTCATTACTTAAAAAAAAGAAATTGAGAGAAGTGGGATGGAGAGGCAGAGCCAGTGTTTTCCAGATACAGTACTCCTCCACTTCTTTCTCATCAAGTACTACCAAAGCAGCTACTGGAATGGAGTTTCAGAATTGTTCCATTTCTACTTTACCATGTTGGCATTGTGAACACTAGATGAGTTTTCCAGACCACATGGAGTTCTGCAGCAAGTTTTCTTCAAGTCAAAAGAATGAAAGCCTCCAATTTGCAAATTAATCACAGTGTGCACATTCCCTGTCTTTCTGAAGAGTAAACAGCCCTGATCTAGCTGGGGGGGGTCTTCAGTCAGGATGTGCTTTATGTGGTGTAGGAATTCCTGCACTGTTCGGTAGCAAGGGGCAGATTTCCCCATAAGCCAATGACAGACACTGCTGCCCTATTGCAGCTGGAACTTCTGCCAAACATGGCAATATTGGTAGGAACCTCTTCAGTGATCCTAGGTCTGACTTTTACTAAAATGAATTTACAGCACTTGAGGAGATGAAGTGGGTTTTAGGCAGCTAGAGCCATGTTAGGACAGAAATCGTATCCCAAGTGATTTAATGGGAAACACATGATAAGGAAAAAGAAACATTAGATTTTGGACCTGCTTAGTGTCACCTTATTTCATGGACTCTCCATCTACTGGAGAAACTGCATAGATATTTTAAAAAGTAAAATCTGTGTTGTGGTTTTGCCTGAGGCTGAAGACATGCACTAACTGCCACAGATCACTGAAGGAGCTGTATACTACTGTTTGCTTTGCTTTTATCTGGCTTGTCCTAACAGAAGACATAAGAATATGAAAAGGGGTAATGTTTTTTATGTGTTACCAGAAAACAAGATACTATGCAACATGGCTATGCTTTCTAGAGGCATAGATTTCCACTGAAATCTTGATTTTTCATCACTTCTGAAGTTTTCCCGAATGAAATGAGCCTGATTCATCTTGCATGTGATAATAAAACAAGGGAAATGTATTATGTACTTCTTGATGCAAAAACAGGTGTTTTTAAAAAATCAGAGGTTTGCACTTTAGGCAAGATTTTCTGTTTCTCTTTTTGCCAGAAAAGCCAGAATTGGCAATGAATTGAATATTCTTACAGATATATGTACAAACAAATTAGTGACTATATTTAGTACTTAAACAAGTTCTCTTTCTTTACAGGGTGTACACATATTTTGGTTACAAAGAGTGTACTTTAAGCTGGGGTTTTTTCTTTCCTTCCAGAACATGGAAGAAAACTTTGAACAAGTCCAACTCCAGCATAGGCAAGACCAAAAACTCTTAGAAAAGAAACATAACAGAAAGGTATCCATCCTTACCGTTTTATTTTTTTTTTCCCAGTTTCTTCTTATATCTGTACATTTCAAATCATTGTGTTACTATGTAGCTCTGGAAATCAAGTTATTTGAGAGTCAGCTGAGTGTGCTGGTCTACTGTTGGTTAAAATTTATATGAGAATGTAGAATCACTAAGAAAATAAAGGAGCTTTTCTGATAATTTTAGGGAGACTCTCTTTAGGTATTTCTCCATAGTAATCAATCCCTATCTATTCCTATTTATATCAAAGTGTATTAGTGCATGGGAACTCATGCTTAATCAATGTTTAACTGAAGTCAAACCAAGGTGCTAATTTTTAAACATTTTGTTATAAAAGATTGTTCTCTGTAGTGCTTTTTAAATTATAGAAGGAGATGGGAATTGAATGGAAAAGCAAAAAGATCAGGAAGGTTTCTGACCATAAGGTCATTGTGAAGTGGGCTAAAGATCTTTTGTGAAATATTGCATGGAAGCAGTACAGTATTCAGCTTCTAGCACTGGTTGAGAACCAGGTTTAAGAACCACCTCTGTGTAATGCAAGGATTTGATGAAATTACTGTCAGACACTTTTCATTTAAATCAAAAGTGGATGAAGTAATTTCAAAATATCACTAAAATAAAATAATCTGTATTTAGGGGAGTCTATTTATGTCCAATGTGTTCAACTTTGATCATGTTAAATACAAGGAAAATATTGTTGAATAAAATTTATTTGTAATAAAAAGTAATTTTAAAATTTGTAGTTCCATATAAACGGTGTACTTCTAATTAAATGTTTTTATTTAATAAACTAAATTAATGACATGCGTGAATTTTCTTTAGGGAGGAGTAAAGTTTGAAATTAACTTAGATGTTTGTGTTCCTGAGGAAGACAGCATTCAAGAAGCAGAGGTACACTGTAATTATATTCAAAGCATTTACATAAGTTATCTAAAATCATGACAGCTGCATAATCTAAGATTTGTTTCCATTACTGTCATCCTCTCTACCTTTGTTATAATGAAGCTTCCTATTGAGAATTTGTTGACATGTTGCATGTATCTGAACTTCTTCAAGAGGATAATTACTTGTAAGAAAATTGGGTGGTATCTGGGTCAATCATGGTAAAAGATAAAGGATTGCAGATATTTGCATTTCATAAATTGGGCTTGAGAGGAAGAACTTGTCTAAAAATTGAGTTAGACTGCAAATGCCAAATTTGATTTCTAAATTGTTTTGGAACATTTCTCATGCTTTTCACTGCTATTGTGTCACAAAGCAAGAATAATATTGATATGAATCAGCTGCTATTTATACAAAGTAGAAGTGAGACTACAGACAACATTATGTGATTTCATTTATTAAAATTACATTTGTGGCTGATCAACATGGTATCTACCTATTAAGATTTGCATTAGTATATTAGATTTTTTAAAAAATAAAACAGTAACATAGAAAATGTATTTCTAGTATCTATATTTTTAATTTATAAAGCACTATTTTGCCATTCTGTTTTTTCACATCTCTGCAGAGCCCCATGCAGCCCTCTGATACTCAAACTACAATGTGACTTTTGAGTTCTGCTGCTTCACTTTTTGTTACACAATTTCCCTGTGCATACATGAGGTTGGCAGGCAAACACAGTAAAATGAGGAATGATTAGTTATTGTACCATATTTGTTTTCTGTTTCCAGAGTAACCTTTTTTTTTTTTTTTTCAGGTTCTAGATAAACTCAGTGAGACCTTAACTTTTGTGAATGGTGAGAATCTTAAGGAGAAATTGGTGGAGGTTTATGAAAATCATGTGGACAGAGCTTTGGAAGAACTGTCTGGATACCAAACAGGTATTTCTTGGGGAGACACAATGTTGAGTATTAATCCTGTAAATTACATAGGAGTAAGGTAAATTCAGTAACTCCAGCCTACAGCAAGTTTATCTGATGAGCTCTCTCGTTATGCCACATAATATTATAATCACATTGAAACCTACTTTAAAAAATTTGAAATAACTGCCTCCTCTTTTCTTCCCCTTAAGAGTCGAATGACATAGATGATACAAAAAACCCCAGAAAACATTGGCAAGCTGGAGCCCCTCAGACACTACTGAATTTTTTAGCTGCTGCTGATGTCACATCTCTATGTCCTACTATGGCTGAAAATGAACTTGGTAAGAGTTTTGGCTTCCAGGAAAAGTAGGAAGCAGCTAAAATTCAGCCAGACTACTTAGAGACTTTTGCCAAAACAGTTCCATACCTGAATGTTCACATGGTCTGCCAGGCTTTTAATTGCAGGACTTCATAAAAACAGAGGTTATTGTACCTGTTGAGCCACAGAATGCAGTTTTCACATTCCTCCCTAACGTTGCAATCATGTTGTGTTTCTCATACATATTAAGATTGCTGTATTGTATGAATCACAACAGCTAAAAGTTCCAGTCTATGCAACTAATCCACACCACTTTCTCGGGCCTCAAGCTGATGGCACACAAGAAGTAGTGCAGACCTCACCCAGGGGTGCCTGTGGTGATGCTCTGTTTCAGAAGGGGCTAATTACTGGGCTTCTTACAGTACCAGTGCGTATATTCTCAGGCAGACAGGTATCTCCAGGGACTGGTTGCTGCAAACAAGAAGCTCTTCCAACATTTCAGCATGATCCAAACTCCCAGGTACATAAAACCTGAAGAGTTAGCATGGACAGGGAAGACAAAGCAAAATATTATTAATACACTACCTTTTGTTCATTCTGCCTTAGATGAAAGGCCATAAGGCACACAAGAAACAGGAATCTCTTTGAAGCTTTTTCAGCCCCCAAAAGCCAGTAAGTTTCAGAGCAAGGACTGCTCAATGAAGCTGCACTTGTCTATTCCAGGCTCAATAAGCAGTTACATGAGCATTATAACTGGTGTTAGGCATTGTCCAAACTATTTTTTCTCCACAATATCAGCCAAATCAAGTATTATAAAAAATTCAGGGGTATTCCATATAGGAAAAAAAATTATAAGTTCTAGAATTACACAAAAGGAAGAAATCAGTGTAAAGACTAGAAAGTTTAACAAAAGATAGTGCCAAGCTACAGTCATGCTTTAATGACCTGAGAACCTTTCTGTTCTTCAGCTGACCATGCTATTCTGCCTGAAGACATCCCAGAAAGCAGGAAGCAGTGGAACCAAACACCACCAGAGACACTCCTGAACATCTTAGCAGAAGCAGAGCTCTCTAGTGATTCCGTTATCTGTCTTGAAGAAGAAAAGGGTAGGATGTATTTTTACTGCAAATTCTGCATGTCTTTCTTTAGTGTATTATTTCTTCTACCATTGGCAGGGGGTCTGGGATGAGAACCAACATCTTGAAGCAGTTGGCAAACTAGAAAAACATGGGCAGAGCCTCTGCTCTGTCCTGAAGCATTGAAAGGTCTCTTTCAGGACATTGCTGATTTCTATAGGAGGGAAAAGGGCAAGCCCTACTTACTCTCTGTTACTTTCACGTGTAACTCTTTGTTTGGAGGTAAGCTACTACTGCCAGTAAGTTGGCACATACCACAAACCTGGATCTAGCCCCTGCAACCACTGAGGTTACAAACACATGTGTTTCTGTAGAACAGCTGTAAATTGTAGCACATGGTGACTCACTTAACAACATGGTCCGTGCTGATACAGCTGGCACTGAAATGGATTCAAACACACTTATACTGCAATGCACTTTTTTAAACTAATAGACTGTTTTAAAAATTACATTTACATTTCATCAAAGTTCTTGCCTAAAAAGCCAGAGTATTTTCTGCAGCAAGATGCTGTATGTTACTGGAGATTGTGGGTTTATACACAATTTCCAATCTACTGGATGCATAACTGGATGACAGGACTTTTGAGCAAGTAAACTGTAAATTCCAAGTTTCAATAATTTTAATGTATTATCAGAAGTATCTTTGATATGCAACCGTGCAGTCAGCCCTCTCCTGTTAATTATGCCTCACAAACTTTTTTTTCTCATAGCATAACAAGCTCTTTGAAAACTGCTCCATCTTGAGGGCAAACCCAGCGAATTGTGCCAGCTAAATCCCTCTCCTAAGACTAGCTTTATTGCTTATGCGTTAAAAAAAACAAAAAAACCCAACAAAAGAATACATCAAAATAAAACTCAAACCACTTCACTAAAGTTAGCAGTTCACGGGGTTGAAGCAGAGTAAGTCACGTGGGTATTCTAATTGCTGTTGTTTTCATTCATTACATTTATTAAAATATGGCACTCGCTCAATACCCAGTTCTGCCCTTTGACTCAAGGTGACATTGTGGAGTACAATTTTACCCAAATGGACGGGTTTCTGTTGGATCATATGCAGAATTTTAGACTTTATACTAAAGTAACAACTCTTGGCATTGTTCTCCCACCTTCAAGTTAGGGTTGCCCTTCAGTCTTGGGAAGAAAGCATTTTTAGTTATCCATAGCTACATCCAAGCAGTAATTTTCAGACTTTCCCCAGCCCTATTCCCCTAAATTTTCCACTGAAAATAGAGATCCCTCTATTGGGAACTTAAACCTAATAACATCAGATTGCCTTTTTCTTAACTTTAATAGTCCTTTGCTTATGGTCTATAAACACATGAGGTTCCATGAAGGAGAAGTTACAAACCACTGACTAAAACAGGTGATCAAGAATAACAGAAGCATAGTATTTACACTGTTGTGATTTGAACAGTGAAACAATTCAAGCACTTACTCATTTGCTATTATTTTACACTTCTCTATTACACAACTGAAGGAAAGTTTCTCTTTCTTTCCAGAAGGGAGATTAACTCTGTTGCCTCCAAAAGAAAACAGGGAATATGATTCAGAAACACATTCTGCTGTTGCTGTTGCTGATGACAGACTTGAGCCAAGATCAGATGATGAGGACACGTAAGTCAAGCA
Organism: Scytalopus superciliaris; assembly: GCA_013400415.1. Lineage (NCBI taxonomy): Eukaryota > Metazoa > Chordata > Aves > Passeriformes > Rhinocryptidae > Scytalopus > Scytalopus superciliaris. The sequence continues at coordinate 227,254 of VXBX01002674.1, read as the reverse complement.
CATCAGAAGGAAAAGCTGTACAACTGAACAGTTTTCATGAAATGACAGGTTGCCATGGCCTAAAGCATTTTTTGTGTACTTTTAAATTCATAAATGAAAAAACTTACTCACAAAGTCTGCTAATTTAGCTTTTAATTCTGTAATTTAATGTGTCACAGCCAATGCTGTCATTAAAAATTACATTAATCAGAAATATTAATATGGCTTTGCAGCTCCTTTCTGTTGCCTTATAAATACAGATAAATAATCTCACACAGAGAGAAGAAACAGGTATTGTATAAAGTGTTTAAAACAAATCTAAAACACCTTGAAAGGAGTAAGGTTTGGAACAAAGTTATACTAACTTAATTAAGATAATTATTTTGTTTTACTTTACAGAAATTTTGAAGATTCTGAAGATGAACTGAGACATGAATTGGAGGAATCTCTGGAAAAACTGGCAACTTCTCCAGCAGAAAGAACCACAGAGTCACCCATCTTTTCAACAAATAGAGGTCAAACAGATGAAGAAAAGATGAGTTTACCTCACAAACTACTTGGAAAATCTGATGATGATTTAGAAAATAATCATGGGTAATTTAGTGTTCATACATATAATGAAAAAGGCAACTAGGAAGCCAGAGCTCCTTAGAACATGAGCACAGTTACTGTCATAAAATTTTAGCTGGCTTGAAATTTCAGCCACATCAGTGACAAAATTTAAGGATAGCTTGGCTTAAATGCCAAGTAAATCAACTGCTCTTCAACAGTGCTAAATGCTCAATTAATAGAAGGCTGTTATTATTTTGTTTAAAAAAGAAAAAAAACCCCAAACAAGCTACTTTTCAGATGTCTGAATGTTGAAAAATTCTCATGCAGACTGAGATGCACTTTCATCTATTATTCTAAACTACCTGGACATCTCTGACAACACTTGCATGAGCAAATTTCTGATTGCATACTCTGTCTAACCATTTGTGTATTGTGTAGGAATGTCTCCTAGTTTGCATATTTTATTTCCTTAGCTCAATCAACTCTTCATTTTGAGACTCTCTTCCAGCTTTTCATAATCTCAGTGTACTGCTTGTACAGCTTTGTAATCCATGGCTTCATTTACAGACTGACTCAACATAGTATCATCAACTGCTCAGCAATTTAATATAGTAGCAGTAAAAGGGTCTATTAGCACCACAAAAACTGTGCTTTCCCCAATTCCTAATAAAACATGGGATGTAGGTTCTTCCAACTATATTTTTTTTCATATAAAAGATTTCATATAATCCAGGTGAATCTTAAATACAGGGAAAACTACATTGGAAAGTCTGATTTTAGCAGCTTTTTCAAAGGATCATTTAGGTCAGAAAAGATCGAGTCCCACTTTTAACCTAACACTGCCCACCACACAACCATGTCCTAAGGTGCCACATACAAACACCTTTTAAATACTTTCAAGGATCGTGACTCCACCACTTCCCAGGCCAGTTGGTTCCAATGCTTTACAACCCTTTCTGTGTTGAAATTTTTCCTTATTTCCAATCTAAACTTCCTTTGATACAACTAGAGGTCGTTTCCTCTTGTCCTGTCACTTTTTCCTTGAGAGGAGGCTGACCCCCACCTGGCTACAACCTCCTATCAGGTAGTTGTAGGGAGTAATAAGGTCCCTCTGAACCTCCTTTTCTCCAGCTAAACAATCCCAGATCCCTCAGCTGCTCCTCATAAATGTTGTGCTCCAGACCCTTCACCAGCTCAGGGGGCTGGACACACAGAGAACAACTGGTCTTACACTTAAAGACTGGGGCAAAGAAGATATTAAGCGCTTCAGTCTCTTCCTTATCCTTCATCCCTATGCTTCCCTCCACATCCAATAAAGCAAAGAGATTCTCCTTAGCGTTCCTTTTCTTGCTGATATATTTAAATAAATGTTTCAATTGTATTTTACAGCAGGGGCCGAAGTAGGTTCTAGTTGGGCTTTGACCCTTCTGATTTTCTCCCTGCATAAACTCATGACATCCTTGTAGTCCTGAGTTGCCTGCTCCTTCTTCCAAAGGTGATAAACTCTCCTTTTTCTTCCTGAGTTCCAGACAGGCTAGTCTTCTTCCCTGCCAGCTTATCTTTTGGCTCTTGGGGACAGCCTGCTCCTCTACCTTTAGGGTTTCCTTTTTGAAGAATGTCCAGCCTTCCTGAGTTCCTCTGCCCTTTGGGACTGCCACCCAAGGGACTATGTCAACCAAGGTCCTGAACAGGCCAAGGTCTGCCCTCCAGAAGTCCAAGATGGCAGTTCTGCTGACCCCATTCCTTATGTCTCTGAGAATTTAAAACTATCATTTCATGATCACTGGGCCCAAATTGGCCTCCAACCATCACATCACCCACCAGTCCTTCTCTGTTCACAAACAGCAGGTCCAGCGGGGCACCACCCCTGGCTGGCTCACTGACCAGCTCTGTCAGGAACTTATCTTCCACACAGCCCAGGAACCTCCTAGACTGTCTCCTCTCTGCTGTATTGCATCTACAGCAGACATCTGCTAAGTTGAAGTTTTGCACTTCTCTTAGTTTGCTAAAATATACAGCTTTGATGGCTCAAAAAAGGACTGTATGTTTTTTCCATTTTTATATAAAAGCAGGTATCTGGTTCTTGGCTATTTAGTTTGTACTGTTCTCAGTTTTATAATAAGCAGTAGTTTAGACCTTTAACATTCATGTCTGCATAGACCTTTCTAATCCTTACTAATAGAAAACCTGTCAATAGAGTAGGGTTGGAAAAATACCATTGAGTTCTTACACCATGAAAGAACACGAGGAAATACCTAATATAAGGATCATAGACAAGTGCAATGATTACACTTAAAAAAAAAAGGGCACTTTCATATGATTATCCTAAAGGAATCACTGTAGGTAATGATATGATTATCCTAAAGGAATTGTGATAGGTAATGAAGTGTTCAGGACTACTATCGAAATTGTACACAACAGAATTTTGCCACACAAGAGGGAACACCAAATTGAAAATATGCTGTAGATTCTGGGTACAGAGGCTATAAAACAAGTGTTGACTTCAAAAAGTGTAACTGCAGGGTAGAGTGTCATAAAGTAGGTGAAGACTGAAAGTATTCAATAAATTAAAGAGCTGCCTGATTATTGAGGAGCTTTCTGTTACCAAAGCAAAATCATGGTTTGTGAATCCAGAGGGTTTTGAAGTGCACCATACTGTCACGTAGTCAACACAGAAGCATTTCTTTCCCAGTAAAAAAATGTCTATTACATAAAGCAGATGCCTGACAGAAAGAAAAAAACCAAACCTCTTTATTGAATAGAACCAAGGGATCATAGATTAGATTTATTTACAGGTGCCACACAGTCAAATGTAAAAAGTTAATTTCACTCATACACATTTTTATTTATATACATTTATTTAAATAACGGCTCCACAGATAACAGGAATGTCTCTTCAAAATGCTGGTCAGAAAACCTGTGCACAGAGCGACGAGCATTTTCTCTGATCTCTAATCTTTTCTCAGGAGACAAAGAGAAGATGCAAGCCATTATCTCAGCATAACTGTCCTCATTCTCCGCCAGGAAGCCTGTAACACGTCCTTCATAGGGTACCACAATATCTAATTTGGGGCCTCCGGAATTATGAGCCAGGATGACTGTGCCAGCTGCCATACATTCAACTACTCCTGTAAAGGAAACAAAACATGTTGATATGAATGCGCACATTCTCTATTTTGGCCTTCTATACAACATTGAAAAGTTAAAACAACAGTAAAACACACAGAATTGTAAGTTACTACAGACTGCCATTCTAGCTAAGTTGGAAGAATACAGTGAAAATAGCTTCATAAAATACACCAATTTAAGTTTTTCAGTGCTAAGGACTAAGGTGATAGTTTCTCTTAAACACATAAAATTGAAATTAGAAATAGTATATAACTGGTTAAGTTATGGTTCTTGTAACGTATCTGATTTACCTGAGACAGATTCTATAACCATTATATATGGTGAAAAAAAAAGTAGATGTTGCAATAAATATAAACACAGAAGGTAGCTCTGTGACAGAACACTACACAGTTCTGTGACAGAACACTGCAACACTGGTTTTATGGTATGGTGACAGCTGCAAAAAAATTTAAAAGTTAGAGCTGGACATGACTATTAATTTTTTCATTCACACTGAAGATTTTAAACATACTTAAAGGGACTGAGAAAGAAGTTGACTTTGCACATTTCAATCAGATAATATTCAGAAGTCAGTATCTGGCAGATTAACAAATCTTTGCAGCTTTTGACAACTCAGCATGACAGTAAAAATTGTTATTGCTACATCTGTATTTCTGATGGAAGGCATTTTAATGAAATGGGAATCAGTAAGCTTTTCTCAACCAAAAGCAGAATGGTAGGACAGCACATAATATATGTAACAACTTAATTCTTCTCCATGGTTCCAGAACAGACCTCAGAAATCACTTTAATTGCTGATTCTTTTCAGTTCTGGTTTGATTTTTGTAAGTTCACTCAGCTCAAACACTGCCTACTATAAATAATGCTCCAAGGTTTTGAACATGTTTTTTACACATAAAAAGCCCTTGAGATGAAGGTGAAATAATGCTGAGATTTAAAATCACAGTGTGACTGTATCACTTTTTTAAAAAAAAAATCTAACTAAGCTGTTTTGTGGGAGAAAAAAAATATAAGACCACATTATTTTGCAGTTGCTTCTGGGAAACTCTTCAGTGTACATTTTTTTCTACCAAGTTTCTACAGACCATAATCTTCTACTCGTGATACTTGGCTTGTATTCTTATCATATGAAGACACTACCCACAGTTTAGTCACATTATAGCCAAGTATGGCATCTATCTTCTTGGCTGCTAACTTACCCTGTTGTAAGGTAGCCCTGTTACCTCTGTTTATGACAGATGGGCAATCTTGCATTCCCTTAAAAGGTCAGGACTCAATTAATCCAAATAAACTGAGCCCTATATCTTAATTCTGTATGACAGTACATTGCAAGCCAGGTTCCAGCTCCTCCTTGGCATTCTGCTCCATGTTAATACTGATTAAGGGTTTATTTGCCTCAGCACAGGTGCCTAGTGCAACGAGATGGCCCAGGGTACCTGGTGGCATCTACATGGGGCTCATCTATAATAGACAGGATCTGGGGGAGACTCATGCCTCTGAAACAGCAACTAGAGCCCCATGACATATACTGGACATTTAAAATGGCATTTGAGGCAGGTGAAACATGACCAAAACACACAGACACATGGATGTCTACACATGACCTGTGTCTAAACTCCCCCTGCAGTCTGTAGAGCCAACAGGCCACAATCTAAGGTGCTTAATCAGAAGTACCCACTGCCTTTTGAGGCTCTGGAAGGCCTCTGTGTAAGGCTGGCAAACCTAACACAAGAACCATAGGGTGACCCATGACCTTGCAGGGCAATAGTTGGAGATCAACAGGACATCCTGGGCAGATGGGACTAGGTGTCTGTTTAGATGACCAGAGGATGCCCACAATTAACAGCCTAGAACTACAGCACTTCAGCCTGCACTACAGTAGCACCTAGTGATTAGACATCTGCACTGGTCCTGTAGGCTTTACTGCAGCTACACTGCCTCCAACAGGAATGGGAGCTGAACACCTGCTTGGCACGCAGACCTCTCTGCCCAGACACCTAGGGATGAACGGCTGAACTGAAGAGAGGTACTGACCGATCCCAAAGTGCTCATTCCACATCGTATGCAGGCCGATGGTGGCCTCAGCCAGGTGTCTCTTCAGCTCCTCAAAGGGAATGTTTATCCTGAACACCACATCGTTAGCAACTCCCAGCTCTTCGCAAAGACGTTTGAGGTTATTTACACGCTCTTCGTCTTGCTGGTTGCGACAGCCTCCAATTAAGATCAGCTTCAGTGTTGGCTGCTGCCCCACTCTCTTCTCTTTCAGCAGTTTAGCAAAGGCTCTGATTTGCAAAGGATGATCTTTTTCAGGCCTGAACTGGCTGACAGAAACAATGGAATATTCACTGGTGCTCTTTTCCACTTCCAGTGGAATATCCAGGAAAGTCTGAACATCACATGGTGGATACACAACACTAGTGCAAGCCCCAGCTCTCCAGAGGGAAAGGATGTGATTTAGTGTCCAAGAAGAATTAACCATAATCACATCACTGCAGGAACCAACCAACCCGTACATGAAGGCAAAGAAGTAGTAATAGGCAAGTTTAAATTTGCTGAAGAAAGGACTGTTTGTAATGAAGGCTGCATTGTTAAACCTGGTATCCTGATTCCTAACAACAGAGAGCATGTCGGTGCTGATAGTGGGATAATGGACGTAGCAGCCAACGCGACAACCTCCTATATACTTAAAGAGGGGAAGTGTGAAGGCATAACCCATTGAGTCAATATAAATATCAGGAACACACTTTAGAAGAGCTTCCCAGCCGAGGAACACTGATCCTAAACTTTGTCCCAGTAAGGTGAAGTGAGGATAAAGAGAAGCTTCCACGAGGTAGCGTCTTTCTAGGAATACAAACTTCACAGGATGTATTAATTTAATATTGAATCTTCTGAAAGCGCCTTCTACTATTTCTTCTCCAGTGGCATCTCTGTCACCAGTGTAAACTACACACGTTACATTTTTGTACCTGTAAGAATAAAGAGAAAGAATGTCACACGTTCTTCTCTTCAAATTTTTTAACAAGAAACTAAAATATTATCCATTCAAAATTACTCAAGAAGAAAGTGAGAACAAATGTCTGATCTAGCTGTGAAATGACCTTAATTAAATTATACTTTACCTAATACTTTCACAGTTTTTTTTCTGATCTGCAGAAAAGCATATGGCTGAGGACTTTGGGAACACTTTTTTGGACTAAAACATAAAAGGAGCTCAGTGTTATTCTACAGATTTAAGAACACCTTGCCCTACAAGATGTCTGTCTGTTGCATAGAATGAGCAAAACGCAGACAACTGTGCAAACCGGTAGATGGACTAACGTTAAATCCACTTTAGCTATTAACCTGTTTTGCCTCCTGCACCGAGAGGCAAGTATCAAGATTATCAGTTATTTACTGATGAGTTATGACTATACAAAGTTCCATATCGGTAGTGGAAAACTGGGGAAGAAGGAGGGGTTCTTTCAAGGAGGTAAAGAAAAAAGTGAGAGATGCCACAGCAGTTAGAATCTGGGTAAAGGGATGAAGTGGAATGGTGCAACCACATGTAACTCAGATGCACAATAAAAGTTAGGATGGTAGATTAATGGTACCTATTCAAACAGGTAAAATGCCAACACAGGCATAAGTAGTACCATCGGAAGCTAAGAACAAAATACGGTGTTCGATAAACATATACTCTTACTTTTTCTGGAGCGTCCTTATGGCACACCACAGGACTCTCTCCCCGCCGCCTCCCGCATTGCAGTACGGGTGGAAAAAGCCCACCAGCAATGGCCCTTTCCCATCTCCTCCTGCCGAGCGCAGCTGCCTCTTCCTTTGCTGTAGCCAGAGCCGTATTCCCCACAGCAGCACCACCAAGCAGACGCACAAAATTCCACTTAGAAATAACGCAGGGATTAACAGTGAGCACAGCAATCTGAAACAAGCAGGACATTTTAAAATACACAGAATTGCTTCGAAGAAACACCGTGCGTGAGAACCGAGCAAGAATGGCTTGCGGGCAGAGCTACAGGGGGCTCAACGATATCTTGAGTTCTTCTAACCTCAGAAATCACCAGTATCTGTATAAAAAAATCACTCTATTGTGTGAAGGCCTCCCTTTGGGGCGGGGAGCAAAGGCCCATTAAGCCACCTGAGGCGGGCTGGGGGGGGGATGCCGGAGTGCGGCCGGGCAGGGCC
>VXBX01002674.1:204344-219383 GCA_013400415.1 Scytalopus superciliaris | reverse complement strand
CCCGCGGGGGGGCAGGCCCGCCTCCTGCCCTGCCATACCATACCATGCCATGCCATGCCATGCCATGCCATGCCATGCCATGCTATGCTATGCCATGCCCTGCTCTCCCCGCCCTCCCTCTCGGCCGCCGGTACCTGAGGAGCCCACACAGGCACAGCCCTCCCTCCACCATCTTGGGCAGCGCCGCTTCCCCGGCGGAAAGGGCGGGGCGGGACCGGCCCGGCCCCGGCACGGCCTGAGGGACGGCAGCAGCGCCTCCTGCCTCTGTCTCCTCTATCTCCGCCTCCTTTACCTCTATCTCCGCCTCCTTCTCCACCTCCTCTTCCATCTCCGCCTCCACCTCTTCTTCTTTTATCTCTTCCTCCTCCTCCACCATCTCCTCCCCCTCTTCCCTCTCCGCCTCCGCCTTCTCCTCCCTTTCTATCTCCTCCTCCTTCTCCGCCTCCTGCTCTTCTGTCTCCTCCTCCGCCGCCTCTGTTCCCCATCCCGCTCGCCCCCGCAGCAATGACAGTATCGCCGAGAGGGCGGTGAGGGGCAGTGGGTTTCTCGGGGTCGCTGTGCCACGGCCCAGACCGCCTTTCCTGGGAATGCCGCGGGAGAGCGGGAAGCAGCGCTGGCACAGGGCTGTGCGGCGTGGCTGCCCTGGCGGCACAGTGGGCTCTGCCGGCAGGATGGGGTGCTGAGCGGGCAGAGGCTTCCCCGGGACAGGGCTGTTTTTAATGCAGTCCCCCACAGCCGAGTGTTGCCTGTGTAAAGGCTGGCCCCTTTCTTCCGCCGGGAGAGGATGGGGCTCGATGTCCCGGCTTCCAGCCCTGCCTCAAGCTCCTGACTGTAAGCGAATCTCTCCTTACAGCGAGGGGCCGCTGTGCTCCCTGCGGAGTTTCCACTGGAGGATGCCCAGGCTGTCTCTGGCTAACATGCTTTGTCACTTACTTTGTCTTGACTGGGGAGTGTATGCACAGAGCCGAGGGTTAGCGTAGCGATAAGACTGAATGGGGCTGTTTTTTCAAAAATGCTTCTAATGCTGTATGAGTCTTCATATAGACTTCACATTCCTAAAAAGGCTTGCTTGGAACAACGTAAGGAACTCGCCCTTCTCTCCTGGAAGCTGGGAAGCTCTGAATGAAACTATCAGACTCTCTAGGTCAGGAGGGGCTTAGGCAGGACAGCCCAAAATGTTTCTGACTTCCTTTCACATTTGCTACGTGCTTTTCCCCCTCCACCACAGTCTTCATTTTAAAATCATAAAATGGTTTATGTGGCAAATTTGATACAGGTAAGTCATTCTCCAGTCTCTTGCAGAGTTGAGGCCATCCAAAGCTGGAGGGAGTTTCAAACCCTGTTTCTTTGAACAAGACCTTTCCAGAACCTGTGATGTGACCTTTCAGCCTCTTTGAGGCCAACATGATCTCTTTCATATCCTAGACACCTGTGCATTTTGAGGTATTGAAGGTGCTAGGGATGTCTGTGTCTTCTTAATCAGAAGACTGCTGGTTGGAAAGTGCTGAATTGTTAGTTTATGTGGCTATTGCCGTATTCTGAAGCAGAGAGACAAAGTCTCCACTGTAGTGGGAGGGAGAACAGTCCACCTTAGGTCATGGTTGTTTGGTTCTGACCTGCCTGGATTGAATTTCTACTTAGAGGGACTCACCATATGGGAGTGAAACTGGAAATGTGTCAAACCCTCACAGTTTTATTGGTTATTTTACTGGTGTTTTTATTTAAATATTTTGACTGTCCCAAATACCACTGACTGTAGGTTTTACCAGAGCACCTCTACCTTTATGTAAGCAGGTAAATCGGAAGGGTTCTGTTGGGAGGACCAGCAAGCAAGGCCTAACATTTCATTTCTAAACTGACAGCTCTCATAAGGAGAGTGCCACTGGCATTGTTGCCCCTCTCTTAATCTTTTTTTCTCTTCCCTGACAGAGCAGTTCCCTGAAAAGCCTGTGGTATGTTTACAGAAGTAATTTCTGCTGGATTCATGTCTCTCAACTCAAAGCACCTCTCTTGTAATGTCAGCATTTTAAGATTATTTCCTGGGTTCAGAATAAAGGCAAGTTCTTTCAGGGATCAAGAAGTCTAGTCTGTTTTAGATGATGAAATGTGTGTTTCTCCCACTGACTTGAAAAGGAGCTCATAGTCACTCCCTTGGAAGGTATGAATTTTAAACTGAGTGTCTCTATGAAGCTGAAGGGCCACAGATTCGCCACAGCTTAATTAAGATGAGACTTAAGTAATAATGGTGAAGAGTGCCAGGAAGCAAGAAGACTAATTAATGAGGGAAACACCTACATATTTGGCTTTTGAGTTTCAGCTGCTTGTTGTAGGGAGAAATCTGCATGATGGTGAGAGCATCAAATAGCTTTCTCAGTTCTAATAATTTATAGTTCATAGAATCACAGAATGGCTGAGCTTGGGAGGAATTGACTGGATGGATGGATGGAGCTAGACAGTTGTGGTCAATGCTTCAATGTCTAGGTGCTGCACCTGGGTCAGCGCAATACCAAACATGGGTACAGAGTGGGAGAGCAGCTCTGCAGATTCTTGAGAGTTCTCATGCATGAAAAAGCTGGACATGACCCAGCAATACATGCTTGCAGCCTAGAAGGCCAATCGTGTCCTGGGCTGCATCAAAAGCAGTGTGACCAGCAGGTCAAGGGAGGTGATTCTTCCCCTCTACTCTGCTCTGAGACCCCACCTGGAGTGCGGCATTCAGCTCTGGAGTCCTCAACACAGGAAAGACACGGTCCAGAGGAGGACCACGAAGATGATCAGAGAGCTGGAGCACTTCTCCTACAGAGACAGGCTGAGAGAGCTGGGGTTGTTCAGCCTGGAGAAGAGAAGGTCCCCAGGGAGATCTAATTGCAGCCTTTCAGTACTTAAAGAAGGCATAAAAGAGAGTGAGAGCAACTTTTTACACAGACAGATAGTGATAGGACAAGAGGCAACAGTTTTAAATTAAAAGAGGAGAAATTTAGATTAGATGTTAGGAAGAAATCTTTATGGTGAGAGTGGTGAAGTACCATAACAGGCTGCCCAGAGAAGTTCTGAATTCCCCACCCCCAGAAGTGTTCAAGGCCAGGTTGAATGTGGCCCTGAGCAACCTGATCTACTTGGTGGCAGCCTTGACCATGACCAGGGTGTTGGAACTAAGTGATATTTAATGCCTTTTTAAAGCCAAACCTTTCTATGATTCTTTGATCTCTGGAGGCGATTCTTCAGTCCCCCTGCCCAAATTGAGTCATCCAGAGCTGGTTGCCCAGGATTGAGTCCAGATGAGTTTTGAATACCTGCAAGGATGGACACTGCACAACCTTTCTGTATAACCTGTGCATGGTCACGCTCACAGTAAAAAGTGTTTCTTGATGTTCAGAGGGAGCCTCCTGTGTTTCAGTTTGGGTCCATTGCCTCTGGGCACCAATGATAGATCCTGTCTCCATCCTCTTTACACCCTGCCTTCAGATATTTATACACATGGATGAAATCCCTCTCAGCCTTCTCCAGGCTGAACAGTCCCAGCTCTCTCAGCCTTTCCTAAAAGAAGATATGCTCTTTTAACTATCTTAGTCGTTTTATTTTTTTCTTCATCCCTCTAGTAGTAATTAAAAACAGACATATTGACACTTTAAAAGTTCTTTTGTTAACTTTTCATTAATCACAGGGTGTTCAGCTTCTGATGTTGCTTGACAGGCTTACACACTGCAAGGCTCACCTTTAATGTGTGAATGTCCAGCACAGACTAATTGAACCATCACCACTTAACAACTTTGCCACCTTAATGTCTGTGTGGCAGGTGATACTGCATGCATCGATTTAGGGTATTGGCAGTAACTTTAGCAAGGGCAGAGGTGAGCTCTCTGTGGTGTTCCCACTCCAGCAGTGAGAACACTATTCAAAACCTTGTGTGTAGAAATTCCAAGACTGACAGGCCAACAAAATTAAACTAGTTTTGTCACAAACTCGGCTTTGTTTTCACCCTGCCAGAGATGTACTAAGTTTTTAATCTTTTGTTGCTTCTGTAAGCATTTTTGTCTTGTTTTAATTGCTTTCCTTAAAGGTCCTTAGTCTGAAAGAAAGCCCATGCAAACGGGCCTTCTGAAGTAAGCTCTATTCAGAATAAATAGCAGACTCTGCTCACTGTGTTTTCCTCAAGCCTATGAGGCATTTGAGGCAGTTTAAAATTGTACTTTTGTAACTCTCATTCTTGCCGAGTACTCCACATATAAGTAACCTAGTAAGATAAAACCACTGGCAAGTAATAATAGAAAGAAACTGGATTAATATTGTCTAAGGATATTCATATGACAGTCATGTGGTCTTTTATACTTTCTTGTACAGTTGGTTACTTGCTTTCAGAAGCATTCACTGTGTAGCACCAAGTCTCTTGTTCAGGGCTGCTGTCTTAGCTACCAAAATGCCTGGGACCATTTTTGGCAGAAGGAATCTTAGGTCATTCATATACACAGTAAGTTTTTCATTTTTGTACGTGTCTTGTGATAGGCTGCTAAATGTTACAGTACATTTATTCTTCATTGCATAGTAACAGGAGGCAGAAATAAAGTTCCAAGAGTTGTGTGCTAAATATTTGTGAAGAAAAACCCAAAGCATTGAGAATACATTGTGACATTCATGTGTGTAGGGAAAACATTATGGGGTTGTTTTTACTGATATGTTGTAATATTAAAGTTGCTAAATAGAAGCAATTTAGTAAAAAAAAATTTCCACTGTCAGCCTTAATTTTGAGTTATGTGTTCTAGGCATGGGTGTTGCACCATGTATCTGTGAGCAAAAGCTGCCTTTTTTTTTTTTTTTTTTGGCAGAAGCAATGAAGAATTAAGTAGCTTGGATTTATGCAGAATTTTTGCAGAAATACCTATAAAACATGTTTATTTGCATCACCAGGCAATTTAAGCAGGTTGAACCCATAGATTATTTTCACACAATTTATCCCAGCTGGGCAAGGACCATGTAGGAAAACAAATCAGTTCTACTGTTAGAGTTTAATCCTGTAGATTGGGTGAGTGTTTTAACCTTCCATGGACTTTAAATTTCTGCCATTTTTTGGGGTGGCTGGAGGAAATGTTTTCAAGCAATTGAGAGCACAGGCAGAAATGAGATGACAAATGATGTATTTCTACTGATAACATCACTAAGCTTGCAAAATAACATGTAGACTCACCTTAAGTCCCATCGCTTTCAGGTGGAAGTTTGGGCTCCTTGAGTTGGTGATCATTTTTGAGTGTCTGTAATAGCAGACCCAAACCCTTCATGCTTTTCATTCTTCTTTATGCAGATGGTAATGTATCTGGGCCCATATGCATCTAATTGTGACATGAAAAGGATCATGAAGGACCACCTCTTTCACAGTCATACCTTAACACCTGTTTAAATCAACTATGAAACTGCTTAGAAAGCTGCAAAACTTCACTGTGAATTTTTTTACTGAGGTGCTTCCATCATCAAACTTTATAAAAGGTTCACATAAGTTGTTCACTGCACTGACTTGTTCAAGGTGCATTTGTGCATGTGTGTTTCTGTGTGCCTCTCTGCCTGTTTCAGGAAGCAAGGGAGAGTGTTGTTTGGATGAAAATCCAAATTGTTTCACATGAAGCCAGGACAAGGCAGGATTTGCATTCTGTGCTCATGTCTGGCTCCTTGGCACTGCTTAAGAAAGAGAAAGGAACAAGAAACTGCCTGCAGAGCAGGACAGAAGGGAGTTAAAATTATTGGAAGAGACTGTTTGGCTAGTCCAGGCATGAGAGATGTGGACACTGTGCCTCATCACCTCCTCTGACTTATTTCTCTTCTGAGAATGAAGAAAGCTTGAAAAGCCAATGATTTTCCCATGGGGTAGATTTGGTCAAAGATTCTCTTTTGGGCAGTGAGCCAAGGCTGCTTAAAACTAGTTCCCTGCCACACTACCTTTTCTTTCAACAGCAGAGGTACCAGGTGGGAATGAGGAATGAACTGAGCCTGAACTTCCATGGTTTAACATCTCTGCTTTCCAGGAATTGAGGGCAGTAAATAAATCTCAGGAGGTTGCTCAGCAGCTCTTAGGGTGGTCACCTTCTTTCATACTGAGCTACAGAATGTATTGGTTTTGACTAAACATGTCCTCGGAAGAAACATTCTTTGCCTAGAGAACAGACAGAGGTGAATACTGGAAATTAGAGCATTGCTGAGAGCTGAAAAACCCCCTCAATTTCAGACTTAGAAGGTGTTTCTGTGTTTTCCTTTTCTTACAACTGCAGGGTTCCAGGAACTCTTTCTTTAGGAGTCAAATGTCTCCAGTTTCCTCTGTGTCCTCATGCAATAAATAAACAGTTTTTACAGTGAGTTTGAGTCATGATGAGCCAGTACCCATGTCACAGGAAACAATTTGAGAAAACTCATCTGCATTTGAAACCAGAATTTTAACTGTGTATGTCAATCCAGGACAAAAGTACTTGTAAACAGAAAGAGCTTTACCCTGTATTGCTATTTCCCTTAGGTGGTTTTCAAAGCAACTGTTTGAAAGAGATTGCATAAAATTAGTAGCAGTTTCCTGTGTTGATACTTGCATCCCTGATTGCCACTTTAGTTCTGACATTTCCATATGGATTCTTACCTGAATTGTTGTAGGGTTCTGGTGTTATTTTATTTAATAGGGAATTATTGTCAGGTATTCAAAAACGAAAAAACCCAAAACAGTACAACAGAATATACATTTTCATCTTTATTTTTTATTTCTCTTCTTAGTTTCTCTAAGCCTCTGCAGTGAATCAGTATGTCTATCCAGGCAAACTTCACGTATTTTCCTGGTCACTTGGAAGTGTGTTTTTTCCACTGATAGAAACTGATGCCTTTGACTCTTGCCTGAGAGTTGACTGTAAGTGCATGCGAGGTATTAGACCAGGACAGGGCACAGTTTTATAGTTCTTAGCCCTGAGGAGCAAATAATTGACAGGACTTTTGTAGAAATACAAGTTAGTTATCTGTCACTAGTGGGGTTCCACAGGGCTCCATCTTATGCCCTGTTCTCTTCAACCTCTTCATATATGTCTTGGACACAGGACTGGAAGGGATACTAAGCAAGTTTGCAGATGACACAAAACTGGGAGGAGCTGTTGACTCCCTCAAAGGCAAGGAGGCCCTGCAGAGAGACCTCAGCAAATCAGAGGACTGGGGAATCACCAGCCACATGAAGTTCAACAAGGGAAAGTGCTGGATTCTGCATCTGGGATGGGGCAATCCCAGATGTATGTACAGACTGGGGAATGAGATGCTGGAAAGCAGTGCCATGGAAAGGGCCCTGGGGGTCCTGGTGGATGGCAAGTTGACTGTGAGTCAGCAGTGCCCTGGCAGCCAGGAGGGCCAACCCTGTCCTGGGGGGCATCAGGCACAGCATCGCCAGCCAGGTGAGGGAGGGGATTGTCCCGCTCTGCTCTGCACTGGGGCAGCCTCACCTGGGATATTGTGGGTAGTTTTGGGCGCCACAATATAAGAAAGATGTTGAGCTCTTAGACAGTGTCCAAAGGAGGGCAACGAAAATGATGAAGGGCCTGGAGGGGAATCCCGATGAGGAGCATCTGAGGACACTTGGTCTATTCAGCCCAGAGAAGAGGAGATTGAGGGGAGACCTCATTGTGGTCTGCAACTTCCTTGTGAAGGGAAGAGGAGGGGCAGGCACTGATCTCTTCTCTGTGGTGACCAGTGACAGGACCCAAGGGAATGGCCTGAAGGTGTGTCAGGGAGGTGACATGGTCTCCCCAGGGAAGTGGTCAGAGCACCAAGCCTGGCAGAGTTCAAGAAGCATTTGGATGATACTCTCAGGCACATGGTGTGACTCTCAGGGATGGTCCTATGCAGGGCTAAGGGTTGGACTTGATGATCCTTGTGGGTCCCTTCCCACTCAGCATATTCTGTGATACATTAGGTTTTGATCTCTGACAACTGGAAATAGCAAAGCCTCTACTCCATGTACCTGCAGTGTTTCTCATCTGAGGTCTCCTTCCTCACTTCTTGCCTGCTGTGGCAGAGTATGTCAGCCAAGAGCTGACAGACCTTCATCCACCTCCCAGCTGGGAAGAAAAATGCACTTAAGGGCAGCACTGTATTTGGGGAGGCCCCTGATGCTGCCCCACCCATCCCTTAAGTTCCACCATGAGTAGGGTGATGCTGAGATTAGAGACACGTGAGCAGGGCTCAGGTTTGTTCGCTTATCGAAGTGGCTCATGCCTTGTCTTGGCAGCATGTGGCAGAGTCCAAAAGGGCAAGAGGTGGAGGTCAGGTGAGAAGGGCTCTCATGCTCCCACCTGGCTGGGCTGTGCCTGAGCTCCCTGATACAGGGTCACCTGAGAGATTATGCTCTCTGCAAGAGAGGGGGCCTTAACACCCTCATGCCTTTTTCTACCCAGGAACTACAACCAGTCCACAGGGAGAGGAGGGGAAAAAAGAAGTAAAATAATCAAACAGATGATGTAGAAAGTGGAAGCCCTTCCTCCCAGACAATTTTGTCTGTATGACTAAGAAAGCAGATAGGACTTTGCTCAAGGCTCTGTGTTGGAGGAGCCCCAGTGCTGTGGTGAGGAGTGCTGCTTTTAAGCTTACTTAGAGATTTGGGAATTCCTGAAAACTCCTCTTTTGTATATATAGGTGGTTCCTGCCAGGATGAGATAGAAATAGCTGTTAAGATAAACTGCCTTTAATATTTAACCTGTCCTAACAAAGGCAATATGTTTATATTTTAGACATGACATTTGTAATGCCAACACAAGATGCCATTTTGTCTTTCTTTTCTTGGAATGAAGGTGATTCCAGAGGCTGAGCAGTCTGATTTGGGATTAAACACTGACCACAGAGCCAGAAATACAGGCATGAGAGTGTTTTGAAACAAATGCTGTCAAGGAACTAAGAGTAAACCTAAATGGTGTGGACCTTACAGCTTGGGACAGTTTAGTGGATATCTGTTATACATGGAGGTCACTTAAGACATAGGCTTACGTTCCTGATCTGTATAGAGCAAAACTTAATTGCAGGTTTGTCAAGGCATCTTAGGGTCTGCTATTAGTTTGCCTGCTACAGGCTGAATGGCTCCTTACTTTGGGAAAAAAATAATAATAAGAAAAATCAGTCCTCTCATTTATTTATATCACAATTCAGGGACTTAATTTATTTTTTCCAAACAAGTGTAAGAGATACTTTTTAAATGCCACAAAAGATACTGAGATATTTACAAAATAAAAATTGAATTAAGGCTGTAATTACTTTTTATTTCTAAATATGCATAGCAAATGTTAGTTCACAAGTAATAGTTTTTTCTGTCTTCTCAAATTAGCCTTTTAAAATAGTCACTTTTGTACAATTACTCATTTTCAAGTTATATTTGAAATATTGCAGTTAAAATGGGTAACATGTGGGTCCTTTTTCTCTGCATGGAATTCTAAAAAGTTTTTGCTCAAACTTCACAAGTCAAAACGAGCTCTGACCAAGAGCAAATCATGGACCACATTAGAAAATTAAGTTGGAAACACAGAAGTAAAAATACTGGTTTCGTTGTGGCACTGCCTGACAAGTTCTGTCAGCCTTCTTAACCTGCTTGCTGAATGAGCATCAGTGGAAATCTTGACTCGAATTAATTAATGCAGGTTGCAATTGTTCTTTGCACTTAAACCTTGACCCACAAGGTGTGCCTTTTTCTATGGTAATATGATCAGTATGGTAGTTTCCAGGCCCTTGAAAATAAATTTCTGCAGTATAAACAGACAGATAACAGAAATTATCATAATGAAACCAACACTGCTAAGAGCAGACAAAGTACCAAGTCCACACAATTTGCAGTCATACAAAAAGCTATGGAACGAAAAAAATCAGTGCACGTTTTGGGGCCCTGTTACAAAAGAAGTGCTTCATTGAGTTTTGCTGGTTTCGAGCAAACAAACCTTTTTTAAATATTTAGAGAAGATTGAGTCTGCTTCCTGAAAGACTGAAGCCAAAGTCTGAGCTGATTTGATTTGAAATGAGGTCATCAACTCTTAAGCAATTTTATTCATAGCAGGTAGGAATTTGATTCCCTGTATTTCAAATTTCTGTTTGTTTTCCTTTTTTCTTACAATGTAATAAATAATAATACTTATGATCATGCTTCTTCATCTGTTGCAAGAAAAAATTCATGCTATAGAAACACCTGTGTATCTGGTTGCTGCCAGTTTTCTTAGAACTGTGGCCAAAAAGTTCTTTCTGATTTCATGGCTCAAAACTAGGAGCAAATATATTTAAAGAGAGAATTTTGTTGCCTCTCCAATGCTTAAAAGGTATGGCCTTTATTTTATGTTCAGTACTAAGCATGTCAGTTAGTTTGGAGAAGTCAAGGACACAGTTATGTACAATGAATGTGACCAAGCTTCCACTGAACTTTCAGCAGCAACTGATTGATTCATGGGGGAAATGTGAGGCTTGTGTTGCTTAGTGGGACTGCAAAATGACTGCTGAGCAAGCACAGGGATTTATTTGAAGAAAAAGTGGATACCTTTAGTAACCACTTCTCTTTTGGCTTAAAGAGGGCACTGAAAACGGAAATAGTTGTTTCACAGGCTCCCTCTCAAGCCATGTTGTTAAGAACCCATTGATAACTGTGATTTACCAGCACTGTTGTTTGTGATATTACTATGAGCTTTGCAATTCTTTGCTTTACCCCTCCCCACTTTTTTTTAACTTAATGCTCCATTTCCTGCAGTTGCATTATATAGATATAAAAACAAAATACACTCTAAATCTGGTAAGTTAGGGGAAAAAAATTCAAATGTTTTAGTTGACTGCATCCTGAAGACAAATTAAGAATAACTCTAAATGTTGTCAAATGTGAGACTACTTGTGGTTTAGCCTCATATCATTGTTTGTGTGCCTTGGAATGGATCATACTTTGGTAGTTTAAAAAGATGTCTGAGGAGGAGAGTAGAAAAATTATCAATATTTAAAGACAGACTGGATTTCAAGAGTGATGTATTAATACTAATACATCCTTCTTTGTACTGACATGAAGTGCACATATCTGAACCGATTCCTCTCATCTATCTGTCAAACTGTCATGTTAAGAGTAAGGCTAACTTTTCTGCTGCATTGAGAAAAGGAGATTTGGCAGAAAATATGCCCCCTTGAGATCCTTGCTGGATCTCAAATGTCAGAGGGGCTTGCTGTGGCTGGGCTTAGTTTCTGAGTGACAGTCAGTTCAGGTCTAAGCAACAGAAATGCAAAGCCAGTGCAGCCCTGTAAGTCTGGTCGTGCTCAGTAAGAACTGCCACAGCTACGGATGCACAAACGGGGCGATACACTGCAGGTCTGGTCACACCCAGTGAACTCTCATGGCCAGATTCGAAGTCTGGCTGCGTTCAGTAACTCTCATGGCCAGTGCAAGATAGTGCTGTTTATTGAGCAACAGAAATGCAGATTGTAATTGGATTGCTGGTGATAAATAAATCACCTGCAGAAGCATGCATGAATACAAGAAGTATGAATGATAACCGGTGACAAATGCATTTAATTGCCAGATGACTAAAGAGTACGAAAAGTACTATCACAAGCACAAATTTGCTTTCTAAATTTCCCAAAGAAGCACTAGGTGTAGCTGAGTGTTCAAGTCTTACCCCATAGTCATCCCTGTGGGGAAGGAGGTAGGTACATCCCATCAAACATCCCAGGATACACAGCTGGAGTCTCCTCTAGCCTCCTCCCCCACTTAAGCTATATTTGTATTGTTTTCTTTGAGGGAAGGGGAAAAGGAAAAGTTAAAGTTGATGTCACTTCATGTTTTGGTGTCATTTGAGTGATTTTAGTCATGTATGTAAGGCACGTATAGGTTTTAGTTCATTAGGATATGCAGAGATGTGAAAAGTAATATGTATTTTTGAGTTAACAAAGCAAAGTTCAGCTTTTGGTCACTATNTAAATAATAATACTTATGATCATGCTTCTTCATCTGTTGCAAGAAAAAATTCATGCTATAGAAACACCTGTGTATCTGGTTGCTGCCAGTTTTCTTAGAACTGTGGCCAAAAAGTTCTTTCTGATTTCATGGCTCAAAACTAGGAGCAAATATATTTAAAGAGAGAATTTTGTTGCCTCTCCAATGCTTAAAAGGTATGGCCTTTATTTTATGTTCAGTACTAAGCATGTCAGTTAGTTTGGAGAAGTCAAGGACACAGTTATGTACAATGAATGTGACCAAGCTTCCACTGAACTTTCAGCAGCAACTGATTGATTCATGGGGGAAATGTGAGGCTTGTGTTGCTTAGTGGGACTGCAAAATGACTGCTGAGCAAGCACAGGGATTTATTTGAAGAAAAAGTGGATACCTTTAGTAACCACTTCTCTTTTGGCTTAAAGAGGGCACTGAAAACGGAAATAGTTGTTTCACAGGCTCCCTCTCAAGCCATGTTGTTAAGAACCCATTGATAACTGTGAGTTACCAGCACTGTTGTTTGTGATATTACTATGAGCTTTGCAATTCTTTGCTTTACCCCTCCCCACTTTTTTTTAACTTAATGCTCCATTTCCTGCAGTTGCATTATATAGATATAAAAACAAAATACACTCTAAATCTGGTAAGTTAGGGGAAAAAAATTCAAATGTTTTAGTTGACTGCATCCTGAAGACAAATTAAGAATAACTCTAAATGTTGTCAAATGTGAGACTACTTGTGGTTTAGCCTCATATCATTGTTTGTGTGCCTTGGAATGGATCATACTTTGGTAGTTTAAAAAGATGTCTGAGGAGGAGAGTAGAAAAATTATCAATATTTAAAGACAGACTGGATTTCAAGAGTGATGTATTAATACTAATACATCCTTCTTTGTACTGACATGAAGTGCACATATCTGAACCGATTCCTCTCATCTATCTGTCAAACTGTCACGTTAAGAGTAAGGCTAACTTTTCTGCTGCATTGAGAAAAGGAGATTTGGCAGAAAATATGCCCCCTTGAGATCCTTGCTGGATCTCAAATGTCAGAGGGGCTTGCTGTGGCTGGGCTTAGTTTCTGAGTGACAGTCAGTTCAGGTCTAAGCAACAGAAATGCAAAGCCAGTGCAGCCCTGTAAGTCTGGTCGTGCTCAGTAAGAACTGCCACAGCTACGGATGCACAAACGGGGCGATACACTGCAGGTCTGGTCACACCCAGTGAACTCTCATGGCCAGATTCGAAGTCTGGCTGCGTTCAGTAACTCTCATGGCCAGTGCAAGATAGTGCTGTTTATTGAGCAACAGAAATGCAGATTGTAATTGGATTGCTGGTGATAAATAAATCACCTGCAGAAGCATGCATGAATACAAGAAGTATGAATGATAACCGGTGACAAATGCATTTAATTGCCAGATGACTAAAGAGTACAAAAAGTACTATCACAAGCACAAATTTGCTTTCTAAATTTCCCAAAGAAGCACTAGGTGTAGCTGAGTGTTCAAGTCTTACCCCATAGTCATCCCTGTGGGGAAGGAGGTAGGTACATCCCATCAAACATCCCAGGATACACAGCTGGAGTCTCCTCTAGCCTCCTCCCCCACTTAAGCTATATTTGTATTGTTTTCTTTGAGGGAAGGGGAAAAGGAAAAGTTAAAGTTGATGTCACTTCATGTTTTGGTGTCATTTGAGTGATTTTAGTCATGTATGTAAGGCACGTATAGGTTTTAGTTCATTAGGATATGCAGAGATGTGAAAAGTAATATGTATTTTTGAGTTAACAAAGCAAAGTTCAGCTTTTGGTCACTATTTGGTCATTCCTGTGGCTTAGTTCCTGTTTCCTGCATTGTTTTAAACACAACATGACCACAACACCTCCATGCTGCTCCATCCCTTGTTTTGTGCCTCTCTTAGAGTGGTACACCAAACTCTTTCAGTGTTTCTGCTTGTAAGGTGTGCAGACAGTTTGTTCCTGGTGAACTATAGCCAACACATGCTCTCCTTCTTTCTTGCTGAACTTTGTTTTTCATTTCCCCCTCCCCACCAATTAAAGCAATATGACCCTCTTACCTCCAGCTCCCCTACAAAAGCATCTCACCTTTCAAGTTGCTGTTAACACTATTTTAAGATGCTTTCTTTGGGCAAGGAATCAGAAGGATTAGACACAGGCCAGAACATCATATAAAGGCAAATATGAATGCTTGATGAACCCAGGAGACTCAATTTATGTGAAAACGCATAGTTCTTGTGTGTTTATCACATGGCTGATTGTGGCAGGTAATACGAAGCGGAAAACTCATGTTTTACCAGCTCTTGACACTTTAGGTCAAAGGGATTTAATTTTTTTTTTTCTAACGTTTTGCATTTTCTGATGTGAAAATGCAAACATCTTTGCCCAACACTAACAGAGAGCTGTGAAGGCAGCAGGCATATTTTCTATTTGCCATCTGAATCTGATGCTACCAAGCCTGAGTGATTCTTCCTGGTGAAACTTCTAAGCTGTGCAAGAGCTAGCCTTAAACTAGGGACTGGTACTGCTGTCAGATGAGATAGGCAACATTGCCTTTCCTTTTTCAGCCTTAACTAAAATGCTCACCTTAAATTTGCAGCTGACACAATTAGCCTAAACTCTAGATGGGCAATTAATTAAGAGTGGAGAAAATAACTTGAAAATAAGTAGCAGTCTGTTGGGGTGCAGCAGCAGAAGATCACAGAGGTCAACCCCAAGCATCTGCCTCACTCCCTGGCCGACATTGCCAGCCTTGAGGTGCTAACATTGGATCCCTTCCTGAACTGCCTCCTGAACCATAAGAGAGTTGTGAAGTGGTTGAGATGGGGCAGGACCTCTGAACTTTCACTTTCACGTACTAAGGTAAATAGAAATTGTTTAGTTTCACAAGATGCTCAGTGGTTTCTGCTTTGTGAATGGTACCTTTTCTCCAAGTGCTGCTCATGACTCACTCAGCTGCACAGGTTTCATTTGCCAATGCCATACAAGCTCTGATTGATCCCACAGGTATTTTAAATCATGTGGTTAAAATGTGTCTTATGCCCCTTTCATCTGAAGAACTACAACAAACTTTTTTTTTGCCCCAGCCAAAGAAT